>CM042193.1:26720966-26741231 GCA_023539305.1 Ilex asprella | reverse complement strand
TCACTAGCTCAACCGTTGGATCACTAGTTCAACCTGTAATTTAATAAAAAATATATATATATATATATATTATTAATAATAAATAGACTAAAACATTATAAAAATTATCACAATATCATTAAAAATATATATATTAAATTAGACAAAAACCCAAAAATTATCAATCAAATGCATTCAATAATCAAAATTGACAGATCCATATCTCAAAAACAAATAAAGAAACATATAAATAAAGTCCAAACATATAAATAAAGTCCAAAGTCCAAACAGCCACTGTAAATATGTGCAATACAAAAAAAACCAACAAACAATAAAGAGACAAATGTATACTGATTGATGAATCTAGGCATACCTGCTGAGTGAGTAAGTGCTCTACGCATACCACACACAAACACAAAGAGAGAAAATGGTGATGAACCTGCGAAGTGAGTGAAGCAAATCATTAACATCCAAGGACGTGAAGAGAATCGTCAAGGAGGATCAACTGACATGATGGTGGATGCCTCCTCCTACTGTCCACTGCAGATCTGCACTTCATTGATTCGTTTGACCATTCCAAAGAGAGAGAGAAAGAGTCGAGATGAGAGAGATGTAGAGGCACAGTAGAAGAAAAGCAACGTGGAAAACTATTAGGGCAAAAATGCCCAAATGTCTAGCTTGTATAGTCCTTTAATTGACTTGCTCGGTTTGTTAAAAACCATCCAGGTTGAACGGTTGAGGCAAGAACTGTCTACTTCAGTGCTTTTTTTGCTGGTTTTTATGCTGAAATGATCCAATTAAATAATCGGCCTGATTTAATGGCCGATTCACTAGGTTACCAAGTCAACCTGTCGGGCTGGGATGGGTTTTAAAACACTGACTGGCGGTGAAGATCATGGCACATCTTCATGCCACCTGGATGCATAGCAAAACGGGAATAATGAAACTCCCTAAGAATCTCCTCTCTCAGATCCACAGACTGGGGAACCATAACCCTTCCCCTGAACTGAAGACTACCATCCACATGAATAACCCAATTGTTGTCACATGTACCTAATTGTACCCCATCCTTGATGGACAATATCTCAGTATCTTGCCCCTGGGACTCGATCACCCTGCTCAGTAGGGAAAGTATAGCCACTAGACTCCCCAAAGTGCCTGGAGTCTGATCCCTGTAGTGTAGCCCGAACTGTCCCATAGTCTCGAGCATCAGCCACTCTCGAGAAGCTATATTGGTCAAGACTCCCCGTGACTTTCAGCTCAGTGCATCAGCCACCATGTTTGCCTTACTGGGATGGTAATGTAAAGTGAAGCCATAATCCTCCAGGTACTTTATCCACCTACACTACCTCATATTGAGGTCCCATTACGCGAAGATGTACTTTAGACTTTTATGGTCCGAAAACACCTAAAATTGCTCTCCATATAGACAGTGGCATCATACCTTCAAGACAAATATAATAGCTGCCAACTCCATGTCATGCATGGGATATTTCTGTTCATGGCTCTTCAACTATCGAGAACCATAAGCTACTGCCCTCCCGAACTTCATCAAAACACACCTAAGTCCGTCCTTAGGGGTATCACAATACACTATGTACCTCTATCTCCTCTCTGGAACTATCAAAATCGGAGCTAAAGTAAGCCTTTTCTTTAACTCTTGGAATGCCTTCTCAAATGAGTCATCCCACTGAAACTTGACCTTCTTCCTGGTTAATCTAGTCATAGGTGTAGCTAGTTAGGAGAAGTCCTCAATGAACCTCCTGTAATACCCCACCAATTTCAAGAAGTTACGTATCTCGAAGACTGACTTTGGCCTCTCCCAACTCATGACTACCTCAACTTTCTCTAATTCAATGAACACACCCAAAGTTGACGCCACGTGTCCCAGAAATTTCACCTCGTTCAGCCAAAATTCGCACTTATTGAACTTGGCATATGACCAATGGTCTCTTAAGGTCTGGAGAACAATCCTCAAATGACCATCATGCTCCTCCTTAGACTTGGAGTAGAATAGTATGTCATCAAAAAAGATCACAATGAACTGATCTAGGTAGGGCTGTAACACCCTATGTATATGATCCATGAATGTCGTCAAGGTATTTGTCAATCTGAATGACATCACGATAAACTGGAAATGCCCATAACGTGTTCAAAATGTCGTCCTCGAAATGTTGACATCCCTAATCCTCAATGTTACCTCGTGCGCAGATCTATCTTGGAGTAGACCTGTGCCCCTCTCAACTGGTCAAAAAGATCATCGATCCTCGACAGTGGGTACTTGTTCTTGATAGTGATCATGTTCAACTGTCAGTAGTGAATGCAGAGCCTATGTGTCTTGTCCTTCTGATTGTTGGAAAACCTTGTTGTTTCCTAACCCCTAAATACTATCCCTTAGCATATGAAGTGTATGGTTCAAAGGGGAGTGTCACTCTCCCTTGGGATAGTGTCAAAAGAAAGGGCAAGAAAATGGGGGAAATGAAATGAACAAAATGTATGATGAAATGAAATTTGTGTGAATAAAAGTGCTCCCCTAGTGTAAGGAGTCTTTTGAGTGTCGTGTTTTACTTGAAAGAGTGTTCCAAGGTTGTCTCCTCATGGAAGGAAGGTGAGTTGTGTGAAGGTGATTTTGTCAAAATTAAAAAGTGTAAAATCATTTGTTTGAGTTTTGCTGTGTTGTGTTCTTAAGCAAAACGAAATAAAAAAAGTGTTGGCTAATCCAAAAAGGTTATTCCAATGGGAATCCCAAATCAACTCAAAACCTTCCTCCAATTGTACATAGATGAACGATTGATTCGTGGGAAGCTAGGGATGAGATGGAGGTGAGGATTCAAGCATACACCGTGACAATGCCTACGGTGTATAAAGAACTCACAACCAAATGGAGGTGAGGATCCATGCATAACCCGTGACCAAGCCTACGGGATATCAAAGACTCACAATCACATTCACTCCCAACCCAGTCAAACCAAACCACCGTACACCGAGCGGAGGAAAGAAGAAGAGTTGAAATAGAATCCTAAAGGAGAGGTCTCCCTTGAATTAGCTAACTTAAAATCTAGCTACTCATACTCAATGGAAAGACATGCAAAATATAAAGAGACATGTAGAAGAAATGAAGATTAGAAATTTTATTAATGCTAGGAGAATGTAAGCTACAAAGGAGAATTCATTTCATAACTAAAAACCAAGCTTGAAGAAAAAACCCAGCAGAAAAATGAAAGTGCAAGAACATTTGAATTAAACTTGGTTAGACTAGAATTAAAAGAGATTACAATGCAAGAAATAAAGATTACAGGAGAACTACAACTTACTACAATGAAATGGGTGAAGAAAATGCAAAACCATAAATTTTCCTACTATTCATCATCTTCCTCACTAAAACTACTCCTAGCTTAGGTAGCCACCCATTGCAATGTTGAAGAATGCTAAGTTTATGGAGTGTGTGCCCTTTAATTTCATCCATTAGGGGTCCCTCTAGTTGTTTGATGTGCATCCGTCAATCGGAGGCTGAATGGATGGGTATGGAAGGCTAGCACAGGCTTAGCCTGCACACCTAAGCTTCACCCTTTCTCTCCCTCCTCATTGAATGCCAAGCCTCCAAAGTCTTCATCAAGGGTGTAGGAGGCATGAAGATGTGCAGAAAATATTGGGGACAAGTGAGAGAAGTGTACGCGGGACCCCAAGCAAGTGGAGCATGAAAAACAGTCATTCTGGGCACTTCAGGCAAAGCATACTGGTATGCATAACAGTACGGTTTGGCTACTGGAGTTCAGCGTACCGGTACATGTACTAGTACACTTTGTCTACTTCGGACCAATTTTCATAAAATTGTCATAACTTTTGATCCAATTGTCCAATTGGTCTAAAATTTTGACACAATATAGAAGACATTCAGATCTACTACTTTCATGTTTTTCACTTTTTCAGATTCGAAATGGATCATGGTCAAAATGGAGGAAAATAGAGGGTCTTCTACCAGATGGTCGGGGTGCTGGTGCCTTTGTTACCCAACACCAATACCTCCTTGATTTCTTCACTTTTAAGCCTCCAAATCTTCATGTAATGTGTCCATGCCTTCATCACATCCATACATAGTTGCAAGGTTCTAAAATACATAATTTACACTTTAATTACCTGCAACATTGAAAATTTAACATTATTCATAATTTCGGCTAACTCTAAGTACTTATATGCAAAAGTTGAGTTAAATTGCATGTAATGAGGCTGTTAAATATGCAATATTTTGCTCTCATACCTTCTTCTTGGAAAATAACACCGGAGCACCACAAAGTGAGATATTTGACCAAACAAAACCTATATCCAATAGCTCTTGTAACTATACTTGAAGCTCCTACAACTCCGCTAGTGCCATTTTATGCGATGTCATAGAAAGAGGGGATGCATCGGGCTGTAATTCTATGGTGAAGTCTACATCTCGATGCAATGGTAACCCTAGTAACTCATCTAGGAAGATATCCACGTAGTCGTATAAGACACGAGGTAGACCCAACTCCTATCTCACCTTGTCCTCCAGTGTAAGGCTGGCAAGCCAACCTATTAACTGTCCATGCCATTGGGAGTCATATACGACATGGGGTAAAGTGTTGTACCTCTCCCCTTGAAACTTGAAACAAACCCCATCTGAAGTGTAGCTCGTAATCCTCTTGCGTTTGCAATCAATAACGACCTTATATGCCTCCAACCAACCCATCCCGAGTATGACATCGAACTCCGTCATCTCAATAACCTAAAGGTCAATGATAAACTGAGTTCCCTCGATCTCTAACTCACAACTTTGACATATCTTATCAATACAAACTCTGTCTCCTAGGGGTGAACTCACAAAAGTCTCGGCCTCTAAGCCCAAGTCTCGTAGCTATGATGTAGCAATAAAAGAATGTTATGCACTAGAATCAAATAATACTCTAGTCCATAATCTAGAGAGAAAAAATATACCGTGAATTACCAACTGATCTGCCAGTAAAGTCTGTGGTGTGATGGCGAAGACTCGCCCCTGGGTCCCTAAAGTCACTGCTTAAAACATTTGTCCCTGACCTCGGCCCATGCCCTGGCCCACCTAGCCTGATTATAGAGTCCCCTCTCGTGAAATGGTAGGTGCCTATGTCACACCCTGAAACTAGAACTGATTTCCCGGGCCATGGTGGGGTAAGGAGGAATTAAGTAGGTCTATCGATGCCCTACTGATGACTGGGACTGAGATGCCCCGTAGTTCTGAGATCGCTACCTTTAAGGACACTTTCTCTTCAAGTGGCTTGGCTGGTGGTAATAGAAACATGTATGTAGGCCTCCCTATGGTGTGCCCTAGAGTTCCACCCACCTTGGGAAGATTGAGAATAGCCTTGGCCTTGGCCCTGATAGCCTCAGCTCTGTCGTTGATGTCCCTACAGAGTAGAAATCCTTTGATTCTTCCCCAAACTAGAAGAAAAGGATTGACCCCCTTCTTCTTATTCTTAGCACCCACCTCCCAGATACTTCTAGCGTCATCTACCTCCCTCTCAATGGCCATCGCTATCTCGACCATCGAGTTCAAATCTTGTAGGGAGTGGCCCACAATCTTTCTCCGGCTGGAAAACTTTAACCCATCCTCAAATCTCCTCATTTTGTCCAAGTCTATGGCCACATAGTCATTGGCGAAATGGGCTAACTCGGTGAACTTACTGATTGATGAAATTCCTTACTTTCCCTTAACCCCTAAATACTATCCCTTAAAATGTGGGTAGTGTGTAGATGAAGGAGAGTGTCACTCTCCATTGAGATAGTGTCAAAAGAAAGGGTAAGGCGAAAGGAAAATGAGATGGTTGAAATCTAAGATGTGAATGCACAAAAATGCTCCCCAATCACAAAGAGACTTTCGTGGGTCGTGTTTTACTTGGAAATTATTCCAAGGTCGTATCCACGGGTAAGGAAGTAAACCAAGGGGGAGGTGATTTTGGCAAAAGAAAGTGTAAAAATCTTTGTGGTTGAAAATTATTTGGCGGAGTGTGTTTTGGTGAAAATTGAATGAAAACCAAATGTTGGCAAACCCAAAAGGTCACTCCAATAGGAATACTCTTTCAACTCTAATCCCTCCTCCGATAGAGCATGAGTGAATGATTGATTTAGGGAAAGCTAGGGACAAGGTTGGTGAGTATCTATGCATAAGCCATGACTAGGCCTACAGAATATCAAAGGCTCACCAACTTATCCATTCTCAACCTTGTCAAACCGAACCATTGAACTCAAAAGGGAAGGTAGAGAATGAGTTGAAATTACATTCCCAAGTGGAGGTTTCCCTTGGTTTTGCCAACTAAAAGATTTAGCTACTCATGTTTGAAATGAAATAAGTAATTTAAAGGGAATGCATTAAAAGGGAATGAAGTTCTTGGAGTAACTAAATGCAATAAATTATAAGCTCTAAATGAAAACAATGAATATCCATTTCAACAATAAGAAAAAGAAGAACTTTGATGCATTAATGATAAAAGCTTCAAAAGAGAATTAAACTTGCAATGAATTAGTAGGAATTAGCATTAATGACATTAAATGTAGCTTACCAAGTTCTTACAATGGATTACAAAGCAATGTAGTGAAGAAAATGCCAAAATCTCAAAAACTCTCTCTAAACACTATTCATCTTCTTCTTAGACTTTTTTTTTCTCTATCTTCCTGTGTTGTATAATGAATGTTGAACTACCTCTTCCCCAAAACGTGCATGAGAGATAGCCTACAACCACCCCTGATTCCCAACATAGGACCTTGAATTAAGGTGTGCTGGGGCAGGTAATGTCTCCTCTCCCAGTTGCTTATCTCTCCACTCTCCTCATTAATGGCCCATGCTCCAAAAGTCCAAGAGGAGGTGCATGAGGGGATGTCTTGTGTGCTGAACTTGTTAGTGGAGTGGGAGAGACTAGCTGGTGAGGCCCTTAAAGCAGCAAAGAAAGGCCTGTAGAAACTGGGTTGTTTCAATATTGACTACCAGTAGATCGGGAGTAACTACCAGTAGTTATAACTTCAGTAGCCAATGAATAACGGTAGTTGTGAGGTAGCTTCAGGTCCAGTAGCCAGCACCTACCGGTAGTGACTACTGGTAGGTTTTTTGCCTTGTGATGCAAAATCCCTAATTCCTTCACCCTTCAAGAAATCCTTAATACTACCAGTAGTGACTACCGGTAGTTGTTATCTAATTTTGTTCAATTCTTGCTTCCTTCTTCTTCTAATCCGTCATCAAGGCTCGTTCTCATCTCCATTCATCAAAAATCTGTTTAGGAAAGCCTTAAGAAGCCTCATTTAGCATTATTTAACTGCAAACACCAAATATCATCGTTAAGTACTCAATTAATACAACTCCCATATTTTAATCTCCAAAAACAATTAAAATAAGATGATTAGCACATAAAAATCTACAAAGTTTTGTGCAAATCACACCCCTCAACTAAGATTTTGCTAGTCCCTAGCAAAGTTTATATTCAACCCGCAACAAAGAAATACCTAATTCCACTCACACAAGCAATTAATTGATCAATCAAAATACAAGGAATCATAATACAATTTTAGAAATGAACATGGGCAAAATGAATTAAAACTGTGGTTTTCTTTAATTGATCACATTGAAACTTGGAGTACATGGAGTCGGGTTTCAAAAAGAGACAAAATAAGCTAACATTCCTAAGAGCTTCTTCTACCAGCCTAATGACTCCGTCAAGACTATGTACAATCCAAGACAACAAAAGAGGGAAACTAATGGACCCTAAGCCTCATCTTCATCATCATCATCATTACCTTCATCATCATCACATCCTTCCTCTCCAGAAGCCTGCCCAGAATCCTTCTCCTCATCATCTTCCTCCTCCTCGGATTCCCCCATCTCAACTACAATGGAAGCAGAAGGGGCAGAGGGTCTAGCAGCCTGAGATGGTGATCTAGTAGGAATCGGATCACCAGGAAAGGCTTGCTGGTAAAGCTTGGTCATCATCACCGAGATTTCGTAGACTGCCACCTCCAATGTGTCGAGGCGATGACCAATGGTGCGCTCCGGCATAGCAGTGAATGGCCTGAACTCAAATGGATCCTCAGAAGATGGCCTTGCACTCAATGACCCAGGACCTGAAGCTCTAGCTCGCTCAGCTCGAGTCATAGCAGACCTCTTGCTACTACTAGCCTGTCCAGTGGCTCCAGTTTTCGGTGGGGTGATTTTGTCTTAAACATATTCTTTTACCTTGAAATACCTACACATGTGGGTCACCAAATTCCCATAAGGGAGGTTCGCTCTTGGATGGTTAGCCTTGGTGAAATCCTTCATTACCTCCCAGATGAAAAGTGTGATATCTAGGTCCTTTCCCTTCATCACTGCGTCTAAAAGGCCCAGCTTCTCAACATTTGGCATCTTCTCCACTCCCTTTGGAAACAAGTTGTAATGGAGAATCTTGTTCATCTGCCCATATTCATGCTTGAGGTCCCCCAACATGGATTGTTCCCTTAAACTGTGTTGGGTCCTCATACATTGAAGCCACATGTACTTGAATACGTATGACCCTCGTGACGTTGGGTGGATAAATCGGAGTGTCGAGAGGTGGCCTCTCATACTCCAAAAGAGTAGCAATCACTGCAAGAGTCACCTTGAAACTCTTTCCTCTCACGTTTGTTTCCAAAAAATCCCCATCCTCATCCACCACCTTGAGTTTTTGGAAAAACTCTCGACATTAAGACAGATTGAAATCACTTACCCGCTTGAACCAAAATCCAATCCCAAGGGCATCGATGATCTTCACCACCACATGGGCCACACCCAAAGTTCTCCTATCAACAAACCTCTCACATGTCACATTTTTTTCTTCAATAAGTTGAAATCTAGCCTCGTTCCTCACTTTTTTTCTTTGCCCATTCCTTTGGGCACTTGACCCTTCCCCACTTCTCTTTTATCCTGGTGCACCCAAGGGTTGTGGGGAGTCTGGCTCTAGTCGGTTGGTACGGGCCATGCACAGCAACAGTGCCCCAAAAATGAACAAAAATAGGAAAGCCATCAAGGACCCCCCAACTAGGTCCAAAACATCGGCCACCATCTTCCTTTTATGAGCCATTGAGATGATTTTATAGATTTGCAAATGAAAATGAAGATTTGGGCTCGAGAGATTTTTGGCTGGTCTAGGGTTTCTAAAGAGGGATGCTTCAAATCTTCAAGAAAAATCGCCAAAATCATAGTTCTAGGGTTAGGAATTTATAGATTAATGGGGTAGGGGAATGATTTGGAAGTCTAAGAGGGTTTTGAGTGAGAGAGATTTGGACTGGGTTCTGTGTATTGTGAGAATAATGAAGGGTTTCTCCGAAGAAAATCAATTAAAAGCCCTAACTTTTGGCATTCTGGGCAACGACTACCGGTAGATCGTGCAATAACTACCGGTAGTTGTTACACCAGAAACCAAAGACTACCGGGAGATTTTTCCTCAATTCCAAAATACCCTTGCTATCTAACTCAATTCTATTCCACTTCATTTAAGGACCTACCGTTCAGACTCTATCACTCTCATATGACTTCCACTCCTTCCTAGTCATTTACAACACTTGTAAACCACAACTTGAACAATCATGCCCATATCATTACCAAAATTGCAATGTGATTTAAAATTTTGATGCATTCAGCACACAAAGCATGGATTTCTATTGTTAACTATCAAAATGAACACCCAAAATGCACATTATATAATTCATAATCGAGGCATTCCTAAATCATGTCAAATATCTAAAACTTGAGCAATATTCCCCCATTCCGCAAGCATGAGTTATCTAACACATTTCTCAAATGACTGAACTAAAATATACATGAGCAACACCATAGTCTTAGATACTAGGTTAAAATATACACCTAGAAATTGATTTTCAACTTGTGTGTGTGTGAATTAAACAAGTAATTTGAGCATTTACACAACTGAATTCACATTCGATAGCTATCCAAATTCAGCTTCAATGCAAAAACTCACCAAGGGTCACTCTTAAGCAATGGAATACACTCAAGTTATCTTAGTATGCACTCCATGTGCACATGTGAGGTAGAATCTTGTGTTCAAAACAAAGTGCTCACATGTAATCCAAAAATAAAGTTCATATATGAAAGTGAATTGGCCTTGGCATAGTCTCATGAATAGAATGATCGTGCATTGTATAGTAAAACATAACTCATCATTTTCTTTGAATTTATGCACCTCCCATGCTTCTCTAGATAACTTAGGAATTTAAAGGTTATAATGGGGCCTTGGGGTGATATCTAGGTAAAAAAAATGATGGATATAGGGTAACAAAAAGAGTTGTACCGAGTGAGAGACCTTTATTTTAGAAAAGCACTTCCCTTTTCATGGGATTTTGATTCTCGTATCATCACCACTCCCTTTGTTTCTTTTCTTTCTTTTCCTTGACATTTCCCTTTTCTTTTTCTTTTTCTTCTCTTCTTTCACCCATTTTTCTCCTTTTCTTGAATTTTTATTCTTCTTCATTGAACTCTTTGAGTTTCAACATCAATCATCCCTTTTATTTGAATTTTTACACCATACTTCCTTCTATTTATTATCATTCATACTCAGCACAAGGAACAACCAAGGTTAGGTAGATATTTTTTATTTTCTTTGGCTTGGTTAAATGTGTGGCATAGAAAGGAATTTCAATTAGGCACAATCACGGCACTAGAGATAATATTTGGAACAAGAAAAAGGGAAAAGACTCAAAATATTCAATGATGGCCTAAGATCACTTCCAGATCTGCATGGGAAGGCATTGTATATGCAAGACAAATCAGTCTACTAACCAAATGCACCGAACAGAAACTAGCATAATGAGACTATTGAACAAAATTGACATTGAAAAATAGTTCTTTGAGTAATTGCAATTTCCTTCCAAAAAGGATTTGGCACTAAAGCTCTCATGGGTCCTTACTCATCTCCGGTACTTATGTCAAGCTTACAACATGAATCCAATCCACAAATTTCCGAAATTACACATTCAAGAGTCACATACATATGAGTTCAAAAATTAATACATATGTGATAATCATGCATAGGATCAACTTCCATAAAATGCTCATGTGCACAAAGTTCACAACAAAGATCAACATGTCATCCAACACACAACTCTTCATGAAGGAATACAGATCAACTTTTAGATATTTTCATCAAAAATTTTGAAAAATTTCACATATTTTTCACTAATACAAGCAAAAATTAAAATTTTCTAACAACCTTGGTGTATCATACAAATGGTACATCTCACCCCCAAACTAGAATCATACATTGTCCTCAATGCAACCAAAAGATATAGTATGCAATGAACGACAGTAAAAAGATGAGTAGGGTAAGAGAACACCTCGCAATTGAGCTTTTGACAAAAGCACCAAGATTTGGATCTAAGAGAAACCAATCTATACAACCAAATAAAGTGAGTGACGTAAAATAAAAATGAAATAAGTAAATAAAAAGAACTGTACACTAGAAAGGATAAACACTAGCTAATCCTCCACAAAATCCGGATACACCGACTCAATTAAATCCTCCTCCACCATTTGTTCTTCAAAACTCTCAAAGAATGGCTTGAGTCTTTGGCCATTGACCTTGAATGTCTGGCCATCTTTAGGATTTATGATATCCACCGCTCCGTTGGGGTAGACCACCTTGACAAGATAGGGGCCATCCCCACGGGATCTTAGTTTTCCTTGGAAAATGGAGAGGCCAGAATTATACAAGAGCACGTTTTGCCCGAGCTCAAATAATTTTCGTATGATGGAATTATCATGGAAGATTTTAGCCCGTTCCTTTGAAATTTTTGAGCTCTCGTACGCATCTCTCCAGTTCTCTTCCAACTCATTCAGTTCCAACTTCCTATGTTCACCAATCATTCTCAAATTGAAGTTTAAAGTCTTAATGGCCCAATAGGCCTTGTGTTCCATTTCAACAGGCATATGGCAAGCCTTTCTATAGACAAGCCGGTAGAGAGACATGCCTAAAATAGTTTTATAGGCAGTACGGTAGACCCATAAGGCATCGGTCAATCTCTCAAACCAATCCTTCCAATTATGGTTAACCATTTCTTCTAGTATGATCTTAATCTCCCTATTGGCCAGCTCGGCTTAGCCATTTGTTTGTGGGTGATAGGCGGTGGATACCTTATGAGTGACGCCATATTGGAATATTAAATATACAAATGGCCTAATGCAAAAGTGGAATCCACCATCACTTGTCATTGCCTTAGGCATCCCAAACCTCGAAAAAATATTCTCTTTGAGAAATTTGACTACAACTAGGTGGTCATTAGTCTTGGTTGGGATCGCCTTCGCCCATTTGGACACATATTCCACTGTAAGAAGGATGTACAGATAACCAAAAGACATAAAAAATGGACCAATGAAATCGATGCCCCAACAGTCGAATATTTAAATGACACGTATGGGGGAAAAGGGCATCATATTTTGGCGGGTCACACTATCTAATCATTGGCATCAGTCATATGCCTTACAAAACGACACACAATCTTTAATCAGAGAGGGCCAGTAGAAACCTGATTGAAGAATTTTGGTGGAAGTCTCTTTGGTTGAGAAATGGCCACCACATGCTTGAGAGTGGCAGAATGTAAGGACATCCCGTTGTTAATTTTTAGGTACGCATCTCCCTATGACCTAGTCAGGGCAGTACTTGAACAAATACGGGTTGTTGAAATAGAAGTACCTCACAACCGCCATAAATCGTCTCTTATCCTCTAAGCTCCACAGCGGTGGAATTTGTCTTGTTGCAAGGTAATTGCATATATCAGCATACCAAGGACAAACTAAATGGATTGAAAGCAATTGTTCATCAAAAAAAAGTCAGGGATAGGAATATGCCCATTAGTCTCCTGCACCACCAGCCAGGATAAGTGATTCGCCACAACATTCTCAACTCCTTTCTTGTCTTTGATTGTCAAATCAAATTCTTGTAGGTGGAGGATCCATCTAATAAGTCTTGGTTTTGCATCCTACTTAGATAACAAGTACTTCAAGGCAAAATGGTCAGTAAAGACAACAATAGGCGAACCAATGATATATGAACGAAATTTATCTACAGCAAACACTACAGCTAGCAATTCTTTCTCAGTGGTGGTATAATTCATTTGAGCCTCATTAAGTGTTTTGCAAGCATAGTGCATTACACACGATCGATTGTCCTCCCGTTGACCAAGCACTACGCTGACTGCATAGTCACTTGCGTCGCACATGAGCTCGGAAGGTAGATCCCATTTGGGTGGTTGCATGATAAGAGGCATGACAAGCATGCTTTTTAGTTTTTTAAAGGGTGCCTCACACTCATCCGACCACTCAAAGGGGGCCTCCTTATATAGTAAGTGAGTCAGGGGTCGGGCAAATGCACTGAAATTCTTAATGAATCGATGATAAAAACCTACATGGCCCAAAAAAGACCGGATCCCCATGATGGCTGTCAGCGTAGGGAGGTTGGAGATGACCTTCCTCTTAGATTTGTCAACTTCAATGCCCCTCGCGATACTATGTGCCCCAACACGATTCCGTCCGTCACAATAAAGTGACACTTTTTCCAATTCAACACGAGATTCTTTTCGTCATACCTCTACAACACTCTTTCTAAGTTTTCTAAACATCCGTCGAATGAATCTCCAAACACAAAAATAATCATCCATGAAGACCTCCACTATCTTCTCCACCATATCGCTGAAAATCCCCATCATGCACCGTTGAAAAGTCCCTAAAGCATTGCATAATCCGAACGGCATACGGCGATAGTCGAAGGTACCATATGGGTAGGTGAAAGTTGTCTTCTCTTGGTCCTCAAATGCGATCTCAATTTGATTGTAACCAGAGTACCCATCTAGAAAGCAATAGAATAGGTGCCCTACTACCCTTTTCAAAACTTGATCAATAAATGGCATTGAAAAATGATCTTTCCTTGTGCAAGCATAAAGCTTCTGGTAGTCAATGCAAACTCTCCATCCGGCTATGAATCTTATAGGTATGAGTTCATTTTCCTCATTTTTCACTACCGTGACTTCGAATTTCTTTGGTACTACTTGTGTGGGACTTACCCACTTGCTATCGACAATCGGAAAGATGATACCCACATCAAGTAGTTTTAATACCTCCTCCTTCATCACCTCTTTTATGTTGGGATTTAATCTCCTTTGAGGCTGTCGGGAGGGTTTGGCATCCTCCTCAAGGTAGATGCGATGGGTGCAAATGATATGACTTATCCCCTTGATATCCGCAGTAGTCCACCTAATTGCTCCTTTATGCTTCCTAAATACCTCTAAGAGCTCTTCTTCTTGTTCCGAATTCAAGGTAGATCTAAAAACCTCCAGAAATGTCTCTCCCTCGCCAAGGGAGGCATATTTCAAATGTGAAG
Organism: Ilex asprella; assembly: GCA_023539305.1. NCBI lineage: Eukaryota > Viridiplantae > Streptophyta > Magnoliopsida > Aquifoliales > Aquifoliaceae > Ilex > Ilex asprella. The sequence goes on along the minus strand of CM042193.1, from coordinate 26,726,865 downwards.
GCAATGGTTTCTACTCCAATTTTGGCTTTTGCTCATCCGACGAAAAAATTTTCTTTTCTTGCTTGGATAACTCTTCAAATGTGGGAATCCAACTTCCTATCCCTTTCAAGTCTTCTACCTCCTCTTGTTCATCAAACTCCTTATGCTCAACATTTTGTTCCTCCTTAAATTTTAACATCCTCTCCAACTCTAAATGCTCTTCGACCAAGGTGTCAATTCTATTGACTTCATTTACCTCCTCGTCATCCCTCGATTGTTTTTTCACATTGAGCTCCATGGTCATGTTCCCAAATGCCAATTTCAGTTGGCCATTCTTGCAATTAATCACAACATTAGATGTAGCAAGGAAAGGACGTCCAAGAATAACAGGGATTTGGAAACTCAGATTAGCAATGGGATGTGTATCTAAGACAATAAAATCAATAGGAAAATAAAATTTATCAATTTGAACTAAGACATCTTCCACTACTCCCCATTGTGTGCGGATGCTACAATCCGCCAATTGAAGCGTAATTAAGGTGGGTTTCAACTCCTCAAGTTAAAGTTGTTGATACACCAAGTAGGGGAGGAGATTGGCACTTGCCCCCAAGTCAAGCAATGCTTGCTCCACCCGATAATTCCCTATGGTAATAGCAATTGTTGGATAACCGAGGTCTTTGACTTTTGGAGGAGTGTTGGTCCTCAATATAGAGCTCACTTGTTCGGTTAAGAATGGTTTCTTTTGAACATTCAATCTCCTCTTCACCGTGCATAGATCCTTCAAAATTTTGGCACATGATGGTATTTGCTTGATGGCATCGAGGAGTGGGATGCTGATTTTCACCTGCTTAAACATTTCTAAACTATCAGTATAATTAGTCTCCTTGACCGGTGGCTTCAAACGAATTAGGAAAGGGCAGGCATAGAAGGAACAAACAGGTCGTCATCAATCATATTTTCTTTCTCTACCATTTCTTCTTCTTTATTTTCACTCACCTCACTTTTTTCGGTCACACTTTCTTTGGTCTCACCCTCATTTTTCTCTTCTATTGGCAATCCGACCTTGGGTAAAACCCTTGGCACCATGGCCTTTTCAATTTGTTTGCCACTTTGAAGGGTGGTGACGGCCTTGAGTTGTTCACAACTCTCTTGGGCGGTAGCGGCCAATTTAACTACATGTTGGCTTTTAGGATTTTTTTGGGGTTGAGCGGCGAATTTTCTCTTCTCTTGTTGAGACAACCCAATGGCATTGGTGATCTTGGTGAGTTGGGCTGAAATGTCTTTATTGAAAGTGGTCTGGTTTTGGATGAAGTTATAGAGTACATCCTCCAAGTTCCTCTTATGGGGAGGTTGGTAAGTGGATGAATTTGATGGTCCTTGTTGGCTAAAGCCTTGTGGAGGTGGATTTTGAGATAAATTTTGTGGTGGTGGGTTTGACTGATACCCTTGCTGATTGGGCCTTAGGTATTACGAGCTAGGTGTTTGCCCATGACTTTGGTATTGGTTGTGGTATTGACCTTTCTTAGGACCATGAGGGATGGGGTTCTCATTCCTCCAACTAAAATTGGGGTGATTACTCCACCCCGGATTGTAAGTGTTAGAATTTGGAGAAAATAATTGCCTCGGTTGATTGAATGTATGGACTTGTTCATGGTATGCTTCCTTAAGCGTCGGAATGCTTGGGCACTCCGATATGGAATGCTCGACACTCTCACAAATAGAACAAATCTCCTCCGTTCATGACACATGGGACACCTCTCGTCTCCTATTTACCTCAAGACTCTCTACTTTCCTAGACAATATAGAGATTTGCGAAAGTAGGCTTCCCGATCTCTTAGATTGTACATCCCTCCCCCTTTTGGTTGGCCACTCCCTTGAGACAATGACTTTGGTACATCGGTAAGGTCAGTGGTGTGCCATGACTATGTATTTTGGGCCAATATATCAAAATAGTCTAGGGCATCATCAGGTTCTTTGCTCAAAAACTCCCCGTTGCACATTATGTTGATGGCCCAGAGTAATTCCTTCATAGAAGAAACTCACCAATTGCCATTGTTCAAAGCCATGGTGTGGAATGGATTGTAGCAACTCCATGTACCTTTCCCAACATTGGTAGAATTGTTCATTGGGATTCTCCGAAAATTTCTGAATTTGCTTCTTTAAAGTGGTGGTTCTATGCATTGGGAATTTTTTTTTCAAAAATACGGAGATCATTTGTTCCCAAGATGTTATGGTCCGGGATCTCAAGGATTGAAGCCATGTTTTTGTCTTATCACTCAGGGAGAAAGGGAATAATTTTATCCTTGCTATCTCTTTTATATTATGATTGGGGGTAAAGGTTGCAACTATGTCTTCAAAATTCCTTATATGCGAATATGGGTTCTCGTTCTCAAATCCATGGAATTCGGGAAGTAGTTGCAACATCCTTGGTTTGACTATGAAGAGATGGGATTGGACCAGAAGGAGGATGCAAGAAGGAATGATGCAACGTGTTGGTTCAAGGAAATCCCGCATTGACCTTGTCGGAGGATCAATGTGGATGTTGTTCCCTTCATTCCTATGTGGGGTAAAGTGCACTCGTGGGTTGGGCATTCTAGGTGGTTGCACTCTCCCACCCCCTTGAACATTAGGATTGGCACCGACATTATCAAAATTACCACCCGCATCCTCGGGTGGGTCTTGGTCAATATTCATGGTAGGGTCTATGAATTGTCTAACCAATCGGTTTTGCTCGTCCTGCCCCCCATGCAACAAAAGATCAAAATTAAAATTATACAAAAGCACAAATATATACAAGGACAACATACCTCAGCCCTTGATGAAGATCACGGGACTTACCTCCGTCGTCCGGAAATCACCTCTTTGGTTTGACATTTGCCTTCCCCGGCAACGGCGCCAAAAATGATTGATGAAATTCCTTGCTTTCCCTTAACCACTAAATACTATCCCTTAAAATGTGTATAGTGTATGGATGAAGGAGAGTGTCACTCACCCTTGGAATAGTGTCAAAGGAAAGGGCAAGGAGAAAGGAAAATAAGATGGTTGAAATGTGAGATGTGAATGCACAAAAAAGCTCCCCAATCGCAAGGAGACTTTCGTGGGTCGTGTTTTACTTGGAAAGTATTACAAGGTCGTATCCACGGGGAAGGAAGTAAACCAAGGGGGAGGTGATTTTAGGAAAAGAAAGTGTAAACATCTTTGTGGTTGAAAGTTGTTTAGTGGAGTGTGTTTTGGTGAAAATTGAATGAAAACCAAATGTTGGCAAACCCAAAAGGTCACTCCAATAGGAACACTCTTTCAACTCCAATCCCTCCTCCGATAGAGCATGAATGAACGATTGATTTGGGGGAAGCCAGGGACAAGTTTGGTGAGTATCTAAGCATAAGTCGTGACTAGGCCTACGGAATATCAAAGGCTCACCAACTTATCCACTCTCAACCCTGTCAAACCTAACCATTGAACTCATAAGGGAAGGAAGAGAATAGTTGAAATTACATTCCCAAGTGAAGGTTTCCCTTAGTTTTGCCAACTAAAAGATTTAGCTACTCATGCTTGAAATGAAATAAGAAATGTAAAGGGAATGCATTATAAGAGAATGAAGTTCTTGGAATAACTAAATGCAAGAAATTATAAGCTCTAAATGAATACAATGAATACCCATTTCAACAATAAGAAAAAGAAGAACTTTGATGCATTAAAGGTAAAAGCTTCAAAAGAGAATTAAATTTGCAATGAATCAGCAGGAATTAGCATTTGTGACATTAAATGAAGCTTACCAAGTTCTTACAATGGATTACAAAGCAATGTAGTGAAGAAAATGCCAAAATCTCAAAAACTCTCTCTAAACACCATTCATCTTCTTCCTAGACTTTTTTTTCTCTATCTTCCTGTGTTGTCTAATGAATGTTGAAGTCCCTCTTCCCCAAAACGTGCATAAGAGATAGCCTGCAACCCCCATAATTCCCAACATAGGACCTTGAATTAAGGTGGGCTGGTGCAGGTAATGTCTCCTCTCCCAGCTGTTTCTCTCTCCTCTCTCCTCTTTCCTCTTTCCTCTCTCCTCATGGATGGCCCATGCTCCAAAGGTACAAGAGGAGGTGCATGAGGGGATGTACTTGATGGTGGGGCCCTCAAAGCAGCAGAGAAAGGCCTGAAGAAACTGAGCTGTTTCAGTATTGACTACCGATAAATCGGGAGTAACTATCGATAGTTATAACTTCAGTAGCCAATGAATACTGGTAGTTGTGAGGTAGCTTCAGGTCCAGTAGCCAGCACCTACCGGTTGTGACTACCGGTAGGTTTTTTTCCTTGTGCTGTAAAATCCCTGATTCCTTCACCCTTTAAGAAATCCTTAATACTACCGGTAGTTGTTATTTGATTTTGCTCAATTCTTGCTTCCTTCTTCTTCTAATCCATCATCAAGGTCTGTTCTCATCTCCATTCATAAAAAATTGGTTTGGAAAAGCCTTAAGAAGCCTTATTTAGTATTGTTTAACTGCAAACACCAAATATCATTGTTAAGTACTCAATTAATGCAACTCCCATCATTTAATCTCCAAAAGCAATTAAAATAAGATGATTAGCACAAAAAAATCTACAAAGTTTTGTGCGAATCACTTAGCCATGTACTCCGTCACTGTCATGTTCTCCTACTTCAATCCAAGAACTCCCAGGCTTTCGCTTGAGGAACAACCAATGGAAATTTCTTGCCCATGAAGAGCTCCCGAAACTCTCCTCATGTCATTCCTTCCAGGTCCTTTGAGACCTTTGCCCCATCCCACCATAGATGGGCTTCTCCTTCAAGCTGGAATGCACCTAGCCTGACCTTGGTCGCACCGAAAGTTCTCCATAGCCTCTAGGGTCTTATCAACTTACTAGAACCAAGGGTCGGCTACCATCGAATTCGCTCCTCCCATAAAAGTCGGAGGCTTGTGTGTCTTGAACTTTTGGAGGTTACTTGAACCTCCTTGACCCACATTGGTGCTAACTTATGCAAAAATAGCCGCCACTGTGCCTATAGCCTCTATAAAGGCTCGTTGGTCAATGGTTGATGGCAGTTGGTTGTTGTTTCTCCCACCTCCTCAACCGTTCCGATTTCCTCTACCTCTATTTTCCATCTACACACAAATCAAATAGCAATAGAGCAATAACTTAGTATCCCAAAGTTAGGAATCAAAAGTTAAAACCACAGGAGGTACACTACCTATCGGTAGATGCCCAAAAAGTAGGCTTCCCATCCTTTCCCTTCCTAACTCTAAGGTTATGCTTTCTAACTGCAATGTCTCATTCTTATATACATTTAATCATGCATATAATCTCAAAACATATAGCACATTACATTTAATACATTTAACATGCAATGTTCAACGAATGCAATGTCTAGACCTATGCCTCATAATCCCTAGGTAAATCGAGAACCTAGGCTCTGATACCAAGCTAGGAGCCCCAAAATTCGGGTGTCCGTAACTACTCCATTGATCAGCCATGAACCCTTGGAATACCCCTGGATACCTTGTAATTCGATACCACGCCATTATGCCTTACTTACTGGGAACCATAACTCAACAAAATTCGAGCAGAGTCTCCTTTGTATGGCGAGCTGATTCGCACTTTTTGTGTGTGTCTGAATTATATTAAAATATTACACCCAAGTATAGGTGGTCGAATTGTAGTTTTCTCGGTTTTTAAGTCCAAGTATCGATCCCACGAAGAGTTAAGTAATTAAAATAAAAAAAATAAAAATAAATAAAATAAAAATAGAACCACAACTAAACAGTAAATTGGTTGCTTTGGAGTAGTTTGATGTTTGATTGCTTGTGGTGTGAGCTTAGTCTAATTAACTGGTTTTAAAATAAAAGGCAGGCGGACGTAACATGCAGATATAATAAAGTGCGTAAATAAAGCAGATAAATTAAAAGAA
>CM042193.1:26686030-26717876 GCA_023539305.1 Ilex asprella | reverse complement strand
GCATTGTCCCATACCAATGCATCGGCAAGAACGACCCAACTCATAATCCCAGGTATTTTCGGTTCATCCTCGTACCATGTATGATGTTTGCTTCCCATGAATCTACCCTACGATTATACCTAGTCCACCAATTACAATCACAATCACAAGAACTTTAGAAAGAGGCGTCTACCATCCCAATGGCAGTGACGAGTCCCTTCCTAGGAAAAGTATACTATCCCTTGTTCGAATTCCAGTGAACGATAGTGGTTGCATTACCAAATGACAACCCACTACAAGTGTTAGGCAACCATCTCACCCCCATTGGGGTAGACTAACATCTAACACTCTACGGCATCTCTCGAAGGTAATCCAAGTCCATCACAACACCCATACAATGAGGAAACCGAGAATATGCTCAATTCACAACAATTTCAAAGAATTACCAAATTCCACAATTTCTCATGTAACATACCATAGAATAATTTAAGGAAAATGCACAAGAGATCATTATAGCATCATTTTGGTTAGGTAATATCAAACACTAAGTATTTGAAATCAATAACTAAGAACAATTTAGAGAAAAGTTCATTTATCTTGAAATCTAGGGTTTTTAGGCATGAGAAAGGATTCAAGGGTTCATCCAACAACAATTTTGTTTAAATCATGGTAAGGATCACAAGATATTGAGAAACAATGATTATATAGCATACATGTATAAGTTAAGGTGAAAAGATTACATATATATAAGCCCTAGCCTCAATGTAAGTGAATGAGAGAAAACCCCCTACCTTAAACCTTGAAGAACTAGGGCTTGGATTCTTGAATATACCCTTAATCTCTTGTTTTTCTCTTTGATCTTGAGTTCTCTCCTTCTCTCTCAAGGTATCTAGGGTTTAGAATGAGGTATGGACGACTAAGGAGGTGGCCTAAAGTATTTATAGGCCCAAAAGTCGGACCACGTCGCGATTTAAAACATTCAGATTTTTATCGGGTGTACCGGTACCATTTGGTACCGGTACCCAGTACCGGTACCACAAACCTTCTGAAATCGGGGTACAGGTACCCAGTACCGGTACGAAAAACCTTCTGGAATCGGGGTACCGGTACCCGGTACCGGTACCACTCAGCAGACAGAGTCCTCCTCCGTCTTCCAAGTTTCCAATGCACTTCCTATCACCCTTCCCAAAGTTTTTCGACCTTCCGGATTCAATGGAAACCTTATCTTGACCTACAAGTATTTAGAAATTCATTCAATCCCTATTTTCTTGTTTCATCGTCTTTAAAAACTCAAACTTTCCAATCAATATGCGTCTCTAGTATTTATCCTAGTATTAAAAATCTATATGGTTTATCCTTACCTTATTATGCATATTCACACATTCACAATAATATTTTATTATATATATATATATATATCTATACAATTATATAAAAAGAAAATACGGGGTGTTACAGGATGTAGGGAACTCCAAGTCTGAAGTCAAGGTCTTCAGGCAGCTAAGCTCCCAACCTAAGAGAGCACGACATGAGAAACCGAGCTCAACCTTATGCATATTCAAGGTGCTATCAGGTACTATAGTTGGACCCACACACAACCATCTATTTTATTACATCTTGTATAAGAAATATATTATTTTATCCTTAACATTATAAATTCCATTACTCCGTTGTATAACGTTTTTGCATAATGTTTCGTATAATACATGGTATGACAATTCATACCCAAAAAATTTCAGATAATATAAAAAATTCACATAAAAAAAAGATTTTGATATTATGAATCGATGATATTGTAAAAAAAATTAAAAAAAAAATCGGTGACATCGTACACTTAAACAAAATAAAAAGAAATAATTCAAATTATTTTAAAAAATATATATATATTTTTTAAAAAAACCGATAACACCGTACGTTTAAACATAATATAAGGAAAAAAATCAGAATAATTTTTTTTAAAAAAAATCGATGACACCGTATGCTTAAACATAATACAAAAAAAAATTCAAAATAAACGTAAAAAAAAAATAACCGATGATACCGTACGCTTAAACATAATAAAAGGAAAAAATTCAAAATAATTTTAAAAAAAAAACCGATGACACCTTACACTTAAATATAATATAATTAAAAAATTCAAAATAATTTTTTAGTATGTGAACTCTTCACATGTGGGTATTTGTGTCATTTTCCTTACTTGTACCATTGGTAGATTTATACCAGCAAATAATACCACCTGTAAGTGGTATTCATTAAAGTCATGTACAAGGGTTAAATTTTACTGTACAAATCGAATAGATATTGTAACTCGAAAAATAGTATTGCACATAAAATGCAAAACAAATAAGGTAATAGATTGGACCTAGGTACTATTTCTTGCTATCTCACCCTATAATACCACTAAAACTCCCCAACAAACATGCCCTAAGAGTCGCATTTTCTTATGTTGCTCACATAAATATCGATAGATGGATCGGTTCTTAATCCACATAAATATTGGCTATTCACCGGTTCTTAATCCACACCAGATTTTGAAATTTGACCAGCCAAATTATTTTTCTTTGAGGGGCAATAAGAATTATATATATCATCTCTATTTTCATATATCTGCCACGAAATGAATTTGTCTCTTGATCTTGACATACCTTGTGGGTTTCTCTTGATCTGGTCACTTCTATATGAAGTCTAAATAAATTTTTATATATAAAATCATGCAAAGATATTTAACAAGCTCACAAGTTAAAAATACCGAGTCTCCCATTATCAAAGTCTGAGAGGGATAAATTGGGTGCAAATATTAATGTTCAAAATTTTATTTTGGTGCATTATTGACTTGTTTTGAAAACAAAATGAAAAACGAATAAAAAAATTAAGAATTATTTTTTGAAAATGTTTGTCGAAATATATCAAAACATCTTGAAACATTTTGCAACAATTGTGTAAATACGTCAAAATATTACAAAACACCTCCAAATATTATAAAACACCTCGAAATACTAGAATTTTCATTCAATCACTGAGTCATTTTAGTTATTTCTATCGTTTTAAAACAAAATTTTAATCATTGGCAAACATTATTTTCAAATTCAAACTTGTAACTCTGAGATGGGTTTAACCCGACCGAGGTTAATGGATTCTGGAAAACTTAGTCATAATTCTACCATCAAGTAATACGTCGGCAACAAATCATAAAACCAAAAATAGGCGGTTCCACCTGATGTAATGGCTGAGGCTTGTGCCTTCATAAATATATTGGTGACCATACTTCAAATTTTTTATTAGTCTATAGCTAAACAACATGCCACTAGGAAGCGTGTGTGGAGGAGACTCTAGAAACATAGTGCACTTAGGTTAACCGTCGCACCCACTTCCCATCCACCATAGGCAAAACCTTTAAAGAGTGTTTACCCAAATAAAAACTCATTTGTGCAAATCAAATCGGCAACTTGACACAATCTTACAGCCCCAAAAGTACCCGAAAAGAAAATGAAGACAAAACTCCTCTTCCAAAAATGACCATTTCAGATCACCAAATCAAACCGCTGTGGAAACTCAAGCACGCCAAGAAACACAATCACCATCCATATAACACTTGACAACGTTCTCAACTAACTCTAACATGCAAACCAACATTCCTCTTCCTTTTCATCCCAAAAATATGAAAAACCACCCTAGCAACATGACTTCCTCTTTCTCTTCCAGCGACTTCGCCGGAAACAATTTTCTTCAGGGTTTGTTCTTCTTGCCAGATATCAGAATAGTAGAGGTATTATTTGCCCTTCTTGTTTTCGTAGTGATACATTCTTTGAGGCAAAAAAAGCGTCAAGGACTACCCATTTGGCCCTTCGTTGGAATGTTACCATCCTTGGTGTCTGGCCTTCGAACAGACATGTACGAGTGGATTACTGGTGTTCTTTGTACCCAAAATGGAACTTTTACATTCAAAGGCCCTTGGTTTACCAATCTCAATTGTGTTGTGACTTCGGATCCTCGAAACTTAGAGTACCTTCTCAAAACTAAGTTCTCAAACTTCCCTAAAGGAGTATATTTTAGAAATACAGTTAGGGATCTCCTTGGTAATGGCATTTTTAATGCCGATGATGAGATCTGGCAGAGGCAGAGGAAGACCGCAAGCATTGAGTTCCACTCGGCTAAGTTTAGGCACTTGACCACTGAGTCGTTGCTCGAGCTCGTGCACTCTAGGCTCTTGCCTGTCTTGGAGGACTCTGTACAGCAATCCATTCTCATTGATCTACAAGACATCCTTCTAAGACTCACATTCGATAATGTATGCATGATTGCCTTTGGGGTTGATCCTGGTTGTTTACGCCCCGGCTTGCCTGAAATACCATTTGCTCAGGCGTTTGAGGCCGCGACAGAAGCAACTGTAAAGCGATTTGTTATTCCAACTTTTATTTGGAAGGCCATGAGATATTTTAACTTAGGGTCGGAGAAAGAACTGAAGCAATCAATAAAGGGTGTCGACGAGTTTGCAGAGGAAGTGATTCGAACGAGAAAGAAAGAGCTTTCTTTGCAATCAGAGGATAAGAAGCAAAGATCAGATCTGCTGACAGTGTTTATGGGGCTGAAAGATGAACAAGGACAACCATTTTCGGATAAGTTCTTGCAAGATATATGTGTGAACTTCATATTAGCCGGAAGAGACACTTCATCAGTGGCATTGAGCTGGTTTTTCTGGCTGCTTGACCGAACTCCGGTTGTTGAAGAAAGAATTCTTGCTGAAATTTGCCAGATACTTAGAGACAGGAAAGATTGCGATGAGAGCAAAGGCCCTCGAGTACTTTTGCCAGAAGAGGTGAAGAAGATGGAGTATTTGCATGCTGCTCTATCAGAGGCTCTAAGGTTGTACCCTTCAGTACCGGTGGATCATAAGGAGGTAACAATTTCTTTGAAACATAAGTGATTTGTCACACAAAACCTTATTCTTTATTCATATTAGGATTCACTCGCAGTATGCCACCACGGTGAAGTTGGCTTGTGTTTATCCAAGCAAAAATCCTTAAAAGTTGAAGTTACTCTATGCCGTTTGCATATTTTCTTAAAATTATGATAAAAATACGAGTAATGTTATTTAGATTTAAAATAATATGCACTAGTATATTATGATCTTGAGGTTGGGCATGACTTTTTGGCACTATATATAAACATTTGTTTTTCTGCGGTCTTACTATCAAATGTTTAAGTTGCTCAAGCATTGGTAGATTTCCTCCAAACTTTGGACTGCTTTTGCAATCCTCAAAATTTTAAACATAATCACCTATATTTAGGGATATTTTGTGTTGCTTGTGCTTTCCCTTGAAATTTCAAAACAACTGGGTAAGTACTGTATAGAATTTAGAAGTCAAAACGACCAGCAACCACCATAATGGGAATTTTAAATAATTGTATTGGTTTATTTCTTATTATTTCTTTCTCTATTAGTTTTGGCTAGAGCAGGTAACAGCAGAACCCGCACTACGAAATCAAAATCGTTAACACCTGCTTGCATAAAATTGGAACAATATTTCATAGTCTCTCATATGCCTAACAATTCTAGACACGATTCATTAAGCGGCATGAAATCAACAAGAAACTAGCAAGTTCAGATTTGGCTTAGTGCGTTCAGATTTAAAATAGATTGACTCGATAGATCGATCATATAAATAGATTGACAAAAACATGAACCCACAAAACTTGACTTATGCATAACACAAATCCATCATGAATTTAACAATATAAGCTAATAACTAAGTCAGATATAGGTTGATAAACTTTGATAAGACACAATTTAGACAGCACAAGATTCCATCCCTGTACATCCATTATCAATCGTGGTCTCCCATCGTCCAGCTGGTCTTATACTGAACTTCTTGTATAATCTTAATAAATATTTATGTACTTCAACGTCTAGGTTCTTGAGGATGATGTTTTTCCTGATGGGACGGTGTTAAAGAAAGGAACAAAAGTGGTGTATGCAATCTATACGATGGGCAGAATGGAAGAGATATGGGGAAAGGACTGCAGAGAATATAAGCCAGAGAGATGGCTTAGGGATGACAGATTCATGAGCGAGTCAGCCTACAAATTCACAGCTTTCAACGGCGGTCCACGGCTGTGCTTAGGAAAAGATTTTGCGTATTACCAGATGAAATTCGCAGCAGCCTCGATTCTGTACCGTTATCGCGTGAAGGTGGTGGAAAATCATCCTGTAAGGCCAAAGCTGGCGTTGACCATGTACATGAAGCATGGGTTGAAGGTGAAACTCTCCAGGCGTGATGAGTCTGAGCTTCAAAAGTATCTTAAGATGAAAAAATAATGTCCAAGGAAGTGCTTGTTCATGGGTTGGTGCTATTGGTTATGTTTCATTTCATTTTATTTCCTTTTTTTTTTTGGTTTGAATATAAATAAGTTGGATTGTATTACACTAGATAAGAAATTGAAAAAAAGGGGGGGGGGGGGCTAGAAATGGAGACTGCTATAAAGATGCATTATGTAGGTTTGGATTGATGTTTGAATAAAGGATTGGATGTGTATTTCATTATTCATGATATATATTTATCAATTATTTTACTTTCACAGTGCTTGCATTCTCGACTAGTTTATCTACAATGACATTCATGAAATGATTGTTTGATTTTCCATACTAATCAATTTCACCACACTATTTAATTGTGTAGAAATCTTATGATGATAACTTCCTGTGACCAGATTTCCACCATTATGAACAAGAAGAATGTCATTAGAAAACATTTTTCAAGCCCCTAGTATTTAAGATTCAACATGAAAATAAGATATAAAACATATTAAAGTAGTTTAGATTGCAATAGTTCAGAGATTGTTACCTCTAAGATATCAATTTAACAATCACAGGAGAGTCCTTCGACACTAAAATGCCCCAAGATTAATTCCTAAAAGAAGACGAAAACTTGCCTCTGCTTGAATCTTCCAAGATCAAAGATATTGGACAAAACAAAATACTACCTCAGAAAATACATAGTGGATGGTTTTACAATTTTTGGAGTGGAAAATGATTCTACTAAAGAATTTGCAGTATGTGGGCCGTACATGGTTTAAAAGGCATATGATACTATTTTCTAATGAAAAAACTGGATGCGCAAAGTCGAGTTTCCTAGATACTAACATGGTCAGAACCTAAAAAAAAAAAAAAAATACATGGCCAGAACTTGTAAAGATGTATTCTAGGTGATTGAGTATTCTACTACGAGCTGTCCAATCCAAATCTTGGCAACAGAGATTTCTGACTTTAAGATACCCGCGGGTTATGAGCAGTGGCAACCTTATTCTTTCCTTGCGATGCGGGGAGTTTTTACGGGCAACGTGCTAATAAATTGAAGAGTTATACAAATTTATTGAAAATTTTCAACATTAATTTATATATTTGTGTAGCTCCTAAATTATGATTGGCTGTTTGTAAAAAGTTGTTTCAGGCTTGCCTCAAAAGAATTTAATCCCTAATTAAAGATGATGGATTCTTAATTCATGGCATTTTTTATTAACATAATTAACATGTGTTTTCAATTAGAGCAATGTTACAAAATTTAAAAAGTTGCAACTGAAATGCATATCATCTCTCAGATTAGTGAATCTCATCAATTTTTTCAATGAGACTCACTTATGCCACACTCATTAAATGAATGATATGTATTTGAATTTGAATTTTTAAGTTTTATTTAGATTATGTAGCATTTTCCTTTCAATTATTATCCAGTTGTATATTTTCTGTAACCGTGTATACTGAATATAAGTACAATATGTCTTGCCCAAGATTGGACCAAGCTAGTTACACCCAATTCTCTGTTTTGTTATGCCAGTTACTACAAACATCTATATAATAAAATAGTTCACAAGTTGAATCTTATCCCTACGTATTTTCACCCCCAAAATATCATATCACTCATTTTTATTAGTGAAAATTGGGGGTGAGTCCCCCTATATGTACTTATTTAGAGATAAGTCCGACAAGGAAACTTATAAAGAGTTAAGTCCACTTTTAAAATTATATATACTGATTTAAGTCCACTTTTAATTTTTATCTCAAAAATACCCCTAACGGTGTTAATCTTGGACAATTATGGAAAGTTATAGGTTAGATATTTTGAGATATATATGGTAACAGTTATATTTAGTTTTTTATAGAATAGGATATATCATATTTGGCTGCATGATTTACGTTAAAATTTATGGGCTATTATCTCAAATTCAGTTCAAAATTTTCTATTAACAGATTAAAATTCAAATTTCAATTTCTGAAGCACTCGTTGTTTGTTACGTGAAGCTTCTTTCTCACTGGAAATTTGAACGGTTATTTTTTGGAGATAAGTCCGGCATAAATTGATATTCATTTGCCGGAAATTCTATGTTACTTACTGGAAATTTGTATTGCAACGTTTTTTATCGGAGTTTTTTTTTTATTTTAAAATTAGGTACTAAGTTTATTTTTCATGTTAGTGTTCGTGATTTTATTGCAATTATAATTGTTTATTTTTCATTTTTGTTTTCCCTTTGTTATTGCCGAAATATAATGTCACTTTCCGGTATTCGTATCGCGATGTTCATTATCGGAGTTATTTTTTTTTGAATTAGGTTATAGGTTTTTTTTTAATCATGTTACTGATAGTGATTTATTGGAAATAGAATTGGTTATTTTTGTTTTTCTATATTTTTCCATTTATTTTTGTTTTTTTGGTTATAACAAATGGAGGATAACATATTGGTTTGTTCCAAGTATTCTTCTAAGACTGTTGTGCTAAGAATTTCAATGTATTCCACAATTGATGATGTGTTACATGGTGTTTGTGACAAAATGGAATGGTTTGAGTGTCAATTGTGTTGCCCTGCCGTACGCTATTACTGAACATCTATTTTCTGCTTTGCAAAATGATCATAATGTGATGAACATGTTTTTAATTGCACGATCTGTTCAACTGAATTTTGTCGATGTTACTATTGGTGTTAAAGGGAATGAGGTTCGTGATTTAGAGGGTGGGGAAGTAATGGAAAGTTCTAAATTAACTATTGACCATATTGGCCGCGAGGATGATCTTCTCCCTAGTTTTTGTTCTCACAATGAGAATGTTTTGTTGACTGATGGATGGTCAAATGGAATAGTAGAGGTTGGTCAGATGGAAAAGACTTGTAACGAGTCATTGTAATATTTCGTATATTTTTTTGGAATAAGATGTTGCTTTTATTTTTTTCAGCTCATTTGGGTTCTCATGTTACACATGGCAATACCATAGGTTATCTAGTGTGATAAGTTATTAATGTAGTATTATTTTTGCATGATTTATATGTTTGATGTGACTGTTAATGTGACCCCAATGTTACTATTTAATACTCACGTTAGAGAGTAACCAATGTTATTATGTAAAACAGATTTTTTGCAATTAATTAATTGGAAGGAAATTTAAATAATGTTACTTTGTTTTGGTAACCACAAATGAAAGTGTTTGCAACTGTTTTACAACGAGATTATACAAACAATTCCCAGTCATGTGGCTAACAACATTTACATTCACTAAGAACTTCATTTCAGCATTATAAAATACAATAGGATATGTAATTTGGAACAACTTTTTGAACATGTTACTGTTCGTGTTACTATTTGAATAACAATCTTGACAGAATTTCCTTTGTTCGACAAACTTTCCATTACAATCAAATATCAACCTACCGACAATTACAATCAATTTTTAACCAAATATCAACCACCCAACAAAATACAACCAGCTTCTGACCAAATATCAACCACCCAACAATTACAACCAAAATTTCTAACCTATCCTACAATTAGCCTAAAAAATGAATAGCTTTCCCACACATTAGTACTTCCTATTTGCCTTTGTATCTCTTTCTCAATCTTGCTCTTGTCTTGTAATCTTCAACAGTCCATGCATTCCTATGATTTATGAATATAAAGACCATATCGATCCAAAAAGCGTTCAGTTGAGGTGGTTTCAATTTCTCTTCTATTTGTTGTCCACGAGCAAGCTGCTGCATTAAGTAACACATGTACAATCCGTAGTCGAGCCTGCATTCATGTATTTTTGTTAATGATATTCAATTTAATGTACTTAAATGTATACTATTTATTATTTACATACGGGTCAACTCGTTGTTGAAGGCATTTCTCATATGAAGATATTGGACATTTGATGTCTTGTGTGCTAACAACAATTTCATCCTTTGTCTTCAATGACTTCCTTTGTCCATCTTTGGATGCTGTCTCCACGTAGTCTTTCTGCCATAATAAAATGTTGTTAATGTTGTACATTGAAAATATATCAAATAATGTGTTGTTTAGATTTTGTTAACTTACCAATATTTTTGCATCCTCAAAAAACGTGTCCACAATTTCACTACGTGGTTTCAAAGAGTTGTAGTGGATCTATTCCCCTGCTTCTGTATCCAGTACAAGTAAGGTCCAATGGAATGACATGGGCTAGGTGTGCTGCACATCTGAATTCATTAGGAATACAAGGAATGGTCAAACCTGCCCCATGTTCAGATTGTTGTCTATCTCAACCTGCCATGAGTGTTCTTGCCCCTCAACCGTTACGAATGTCTACATGTTAATCAATAGTAACCCATAAATTTTAGAGATAGAACAATGTCAATATAGAACAGTAACATTCATGTTACCATATTAACACCGACATAATAATGTTATAATAGTTCAATTCATAGTAAAACACATGTTACTGTATATGTATTAATATAGTAACATGAATGTTACTATACCCATGTTAGTAGTCAAATACTCCAACAATCAATCATTCAACGTATGTTACACAATCTCAACCAACACAGACTCTTGACATCCATCTTACTATATTAACACAAACACAACAGGGTTACAATAAATCCAGTCATAAAAACATGAATGTTATTATATCTGTGTTACTTTAGTAACATGCATGTTACTATACTCGTGTTACTCCAGCAATCAAGAATTCAACAAAGATTGCACAAACTCACCCAGCATAGACTGTTGAAACATTTACAATTTGCTTCCTCCTCCAGCCTGCTTTTTAATGGTGAATTTTTTTTTGCACTTTGGGGGAAAAGAATTGGATTGAAACCATCTTCTATACAAAAAATGAGTGTTACATTGGTCTTCCGTATCTTCAAACCTTTCCCACCAATACGGAATCTTGATGTTTCACCATCAAACATTGTAATTATGTCCACAATACTCTTTTCATTCTTTTTGAATCATTCTTTATCCACTATAGTTGTTGATATTGTGTTAAACAGATGCCAAAATAGTGTTCTTTTTAGTTGTTCACTGTAATCATTTGTGATGTTTAGGTTAGTTACAACCTTTACCAGTGGAAGCAAATTAAATCGGAATTGGTGAAATACAGCTGCTTTTGGAGCAGTAGATTTACCTTTTTTTGTCATCAACCTATAACATGACTTTTCAAATATCAATGGATGAACAACATAAAATAAATTATATTAGTAACATGAGCATAGTAACACTAACTAATAAACTGAATCCCAGCAACATATTCTTAGTAACATCAAACAAACACAATTCTGTAACTTCATTTTTCAATATATAATTGATTCCATTACAAATTCATCGAGTTCACATTTTACATTTAAAATTAATCAACAACCACTGCACTCTTCATAAGCAACATAAGCTGCATTAAAATTTAAAAATCACAAAGGGTTCGATCATAAACAGGTTTAACAGTAACACGAAGATTTAAGTAACATCAACATTACCCAAGCAATGGAATCAATCGATATTGTTTCACACATTAACCTGAAAAGTTTCAATGTACTTTTGCACCAATGATTTTTGAATTTTTTGAACAATGACTAAAGCAACAAAAAATTTACACATCTAATTATATAAGACATTGATTAAGTAACAGTAACATGAACAACTTCATCCACAAAGCCATATTGTGCACAGTAACATCGAATTTTGAAAAATTGATAGTAAAAACAATTTAAAAATTGATGTTACTATCATGAGCTAATGGTAACACAATGTTAATGGTTGATTTAGAACACTCAATACATATCAATAACATCAAGATTTCAACATTAAGTTAATAAATTTTGAACATTGCTATTATAGTAACATTAGAAATTTCAAACAAACCACACCAATCAATTTCAAATGTATAACACAATCAAAAAAAACAAAATCATAATATCCAACTCTTTTATATAGTAACAAGAACTCACAATTTTATTTTCAGAAAATAAAAAAAAAATCGATAGTATGATCGATTTTGGGTGTAAATGTTGTTTTAAAACCCTAGAACAAACATCAAAGTTCATGTAAAAACACATACCTCTCAAAGTTTTAAAGATTCCCAAAGCTTAATGAAGATTTCAAGAATGCCAACACCATCTGTAGATTTTCGCCAATGAAGCTTGAAAAGGAAAATCGATTTTCGGTTTTCTTTTTCAAAACAAGTTTGAAATTTGAAATAAATTCAATTTTACTAAATGGTGGTATATGTTTTTCGGAGAAAATGAATGAGAAAGATTTGAGGATTTTGCCGGATTCGGTGCCTAGAATGAAGGAGAAGTTATTGGGTTTCACACCAAGCAATGAAAGGTTTTTCCATCTTCTAAACAAACGGCCGTTTGGGGTTTTCTAATAAAAAGGTTATAATAGTAAAAGTAGCAAAAAGTGGACTTCTAACCAAATAAGATTCCTTGTAGGACTTATCTCCAAACAAGTCTATTTAGGAGGACCGGCCTCCAAATTTCCCTTTTTATTACAAGCCCAATTATTTTAATATTTGATTAATTTATAGTTTAATATATTTTTTATTTCAAATATTATTCATACACAATAGTATACATATGTTAAGAAAATTTTATCGAATTACGTATTTTGAAAAAAAATTGTCGATGTTTTTAAGTAAATAATGGATAAACATAGATTTTAAATAATGTAATCAAAGAAATGAAAGAAAATAAATTATTATTTAATATAATGAGATTATTTTATTGGACGCTCAAATTTATGTCTTATTGTATCTTTAGGCACGGGTATGACTGGTTTAATTACATAATATCTCTTTTTCAAAAAAAAAAATTACATAATATCTCACTTGCACCATTTGTAGTGCTACTTTCCTAATGGCTTTAAACTGCTTTGTTTCATGCTTTCCATTTGCCAACTTGAATGGATAATTATCATCCTTTAGGCACAGTTCTTTTATGTGAATCAATACTTTGGCTTGATCAATTTGAATCGATAATTATCATCACAAATTTAATTTGTCTTTGTTGATGATTTGACAACTAAAACCATGAAAACCGTATTCCAATCACCCGAATCGAGTACTTGGGTGCCTGACACTGCGTATAGCACTTGGAGGAAAACTTATCGGTTGTGAAGGCTTGCAGTATTGCAACTTGTTTGGCGTAATTCGAATTAGGGGTACCAAAGTTTAATTGGACTTAAGATCGAACCACGCATGACTTTAGTTACTCGAACCGGTGTGAGGTTCTAAAAACTGTGATTGTTCAAGCGATTATAACAAGACATAAGGTTTACTCTGGGTTCTTTTCTATACCTTAGGGTTTAAGTGTTTTAAATAATTTTTCAACTAACAGCGTAATAAACTGAAATGTAAAAAAGACTACAGAATGCAAAGCAACAAGTAGACTAAATTCAGAAGATGAAACAAATACCGTGCTTAGCATTAATAAATGACAGCAATAAGATCGCCAGAGTAATGGGTTACAGAAAAAATAAAGTTACTAAAGAGCAAAGATAAGTGAATATAAGGTAGGATGACTCTGTGTAGAGTCTGTTGTATTTGATCGTGGATCATTTCTCGGTGGCCTGGTCTTTGTTATTTATAGGGATCATCTTCAACCATCGAAGCCATTTTTTTCATCCATGACTGTAAATCATGACATTTTTCCTCAAGATACGTAGACATGCACTAAACCATTTCCAACTGGCAACTTATGATGTAACATCTCCTCTTTTCTTAGGATTCTTAGAGTCCTACTTTCCTAACCACTCTATCAATCATGGATTTTCACAGAATCTTTCATAACTGTTGGGTCTTTTCCACTTATCACCCTCTCATTTTGCTATTTTTTAGTGTAAACATTGCCCCCTCCCCCCAAAAAAAAAATGATGCGGCTGAATGCTTCATATTTGGAGTGTCGTTTTTACTCTTTTGAATTTAAACTTTTGCCGATACTGTTTCCCTGCTTGGCTGTCATCCCATCATTGGTCGTGAAGCTTAGGGATTATGGCCAATCTTCTACATGGAATTCCTTGGTCTATCCTTCGTCGTTTCAAATCTGCAGGAAATGTCTGGCAAGCGATCCATCCATATCTTTTAATCATTATAACGACTCATTCTTTGTGCCTATATAATCCATCCTCAGACTTGTTGTTTTGTTAGTTTTCTAACCTTCTCTTCTTCTTCTTTAGTGGAGTTTCCTCTTACTATTACTCTTGAAGTGGCTCTTTTGCGAGTGCAGGCTACTCAGTTAACTTTTTATACTTTTAACCAGCTCTCTAATTCCTCTTCTTTAGAAATGTACCTTGAGCTTGCTTTCAAAGATATGCCCTCTAGACGAAGTTTGGCCCATCTACCCTAACCATCATATGTCTATGCCTTTTAACTTTCAAGAGCCCCTTCAATTGGGCGAATTGGCTCAACGGTAACCTTGTTCGTGCATGGAAGGCCTTTTTCCCTAATTAGATATCTTGGGTTGCTCATGTCAAGGAGACCAAGAGTACTCTGTGGTGTTGTCTCAGCATCTATGATGCCATAGAACTTAGCATTATCTCAATGTTCTCCTATTTTGGTCTATGACAAACAATGCCTTTCACTTTAGCTTTTGCATGACAGGCCTCACGATTTATGACATGTCCGCTTTTCTCAACCTTTCTCCATTCGGGATCAAGGCTAACGTTTTGCTCACCTTTACCAAAGCGAGCTATGCCTCCCAACCGACACGCAAAACAGGCCAATTACTGCCTATTCTCTTTTCACTATGCCCTATCGTGGTTGTGATAGCTCTTCAATATCATACCAAGAACACATTTTCGTTCTTGCTTTATTGGCTCAATAGGTTCTTTTTCTATGCCTCATCTAACAAGGTTACTAAGGAGTACATTCCACTGGCTGTAAGGGCTTTCTATACTCTTGCTCCTGTAATGCTTGCCCACTTCTATCATGGGATGTGGGAAATAGTGACAACGAAGATGCAAAAGAGTTTGGGTCCCCTCTAGGTGCTTCAGATGTGATTTCTCACTTATTTCCCAAAGCTTTCCATCTCGCCTGCCAATAATGCCTCCTTCTTTTTACTAATCATGCAGCCCTAAAATATTTGTTGACAAAGAAAGATGAAAAGCCGTGATTGCTAAGGTGGATACTCTTGCTACAGGAATTTGATCTGATCATCAATGACCAAAAGGGAGTAGAGAATGGGGTGGTTGATCACCTTTAAAGGCTGTGTAAAACCTGGGCAAATTTAAACTTTTTGTGCATAAGGGCAAAATGGTCATTTATCATCCTAATGCTTATTTGAGATACTCATTCTCTAGACCTTGGATGAGGAAACGGACTTCGCCGTTAGATTCGTATCGCAAAATCTAGTCACCCTGTCAAATTTCGTCGAATTATGAGATAGTCGAACTTTTGCATGTCGTTCGAGGCGACTGCATGACAAATGACATTTTAAAGGTCCCCAAAAATAAATTTTTGAAAATTTCCTTAAAATTAAATTAAAGTTCAAATAAAATTAATTTGAACTTAATCCGAGGTATAATGAATCATTTCGGGAGGAAAAATGGACCCGAAAATCGAAAATATGCTGTGCGATGTGGACCACACATTTGTGCCTATAAATACCCTCTTAAATCAGCTTTTTGGGGAGAAAAATATCTCCCCATCAGCTGTAAGCAACCGTCCAAGAGAAGGGAGAAAAAAATTTTCATCTTCAAGCTTCTCGCTTCAATTCCGGGAGTTCCGTCGGTCGAAATTCGTCGAACCAAAAGGCAAAGTTCATCTCCTCGACGAGGGCTATGCGTACGTACCAAGAATGAAGGATTTCACCGAAGATCCAAAGAGTGGATTTTGGATAAATCAAGGATCTTGAGGTGTTCTTAGTGTTCTTGGTGTGTTCTTGAAGCCTAGTCTTCATTTCAAGCTTTAAGAGGTAGGGTTCCTCTTACCTTGGATTAATCTTTCCTTAAATGTTGATAGTTTAAGGGTTTGATATATTTATGCACATGAATAGACTTTTATATGTATGTGGAAGTTACATATGATTGACATAAGTAGCTTATGTATTGATATATATGTATGTTTATGTAATGGAAATGGAAAAGTGAGCATAGAAATGGCTTAAGCTAATTTGCTAGCTTGATTTTGGTATGTGGAAGTTACATGTGATTTATTATGCGACTTAATGAAGATTGAAAGCATGCTATGTGTTATACAAATTATGCCTTGAAGGTGTTTGGTAAAATGTCTTGAGTGTTTAGAAATTGTTGTTTTGATTGAATTTAAATAACATTCTTAAGTTTAACTTATGGAATCATATGCTTATGATATGATTTATGATTGAATGTGCTTGTTGATATATGCATGTGTTGATATATTAACATTGTGGTGAATATGGCGTTTATATGCTTAGGATATAAATTTACCATGGATATGTTAAAATTGTTCATGTGTTGTTCTTGGCATATTGAGCATTATGTTGTGTGCAATGGGACATAGCATTGCATATGAACGGAAACATCTCATCACATGGATGTGTGCATGGTTGATGTCAACACCACACTTGGTGATTGATGGGATGGCTTGGGAAAAGTTGGGTCGAAGACCTACCTAAGCCGTTTGGTTGTATAATAAATTGGGTTGGGGTTAGTAAGAAGAGGCATGACGACCTCTCGGGTGCAAGGCCCGGTGATTTGGAAAATGCACTCCATTGGTGTAAGAGTCCATAAAGTGTGTGGGTTTGGATGACCGTTGGTGTAAGTCCATGAACATCCATCCCCAAGAAAGACCCTAGTTTTAAAACTGTCATTTGATATGTACATAAATGATGGAATAAAACACTTTGGCATTGCATCCTGTAGTGGGAGTAGGTGAGGACTCGGGTTAAAGTGCATGAGTGAGTGTCATCTCATTTCATGGCATGGTATTGTTGCATTCCAACTTAGAATGCGTATCCTTATAAGGAATGATTGTTTATATGTTGTAAATGAATGTTGCATGAGCATGAGCATCTAGGGGGAGTAGCCTTTGTAGGATTTAATCTATTGGGCGTTGGCTCACCCTATACGGAAAAACATTTTAGGTGCGGGATTCACTCCGGCGCAAGGGTGAAGAAAGACGATTCGTAGCTTTATAACTCATTTTATAAAACTTTTTGAGCAAACTATGTTTTTGGACATGTATATGTAAAAGAATTGTAATCAAATTGTTATGGACTATTATTAATACAGCATTGCATGTTTTGATATAAGTATGGATAGTTGGACCCGGTGTGGCCAATGTTTACTTATAAATGGACCCGATGTGGTCAATGCTTTATATTGGGTCTCGGATGGGTAATGTGAAATTTATTGTACAGGTTGAGTTTTGAGGTAGAGTTCCCCGTACAAAGGAAACTCTGCCTAAATTTTTATTGAATTACGGACCCCAGTAATTGGATGCAATGGCGTGATGTCGAGTTATACGATGTCCACAGATATTCTGCAGATTGATGAGTTATCAACGGACACCCGGATTTTGGGGTGTCACAGGCTGACATGTGACTTTCCTGAGGATGCGGTTCCCTTCTTCTTTCACTCCTTCAGATAAGAATTTTTTTTATTAAGGTAGATAGTTTCTTTTGGGATCATATAAATATTAAATAATTATGAGACGCATGCCTGATTTTGAAAACTATAGTGTGATTAACTTTGACATACTGAAGCATGTGGAGGCCACTTTTCTTCAAAGAAAACCACAACAAAGATTTTGTAGTGTGGATTATATTGGCCAACACTATTTCTAGATACCCATGCCTTTTGTTTATCTTGTGATTGTTGCCAACGGTTGGATGTATCTGGCAAAGGAACATGATGCCCTTGAACACTATTATTGTCATAGATATTTTTGATTGTTGGGGCATTGTCTTCATGGATCCTGCTTGATCAAAAACCTTGTTGTTTCCTACCCTCTAAAAAATATCCCTTAAAATGTGTAGTGTATGGATAAAAGGGAGTGTCACTCTCCCTTGGGATAGTGTCAACAGAAAGGGCAAGGGGAAAGAAAAATGAGATGGTGTAAATGTAACACCCCACATTTTCTTTTACATATGTATATAAATATATAGAAACCACTTGTGGTAAAAGTGTAGAAAAGTGTAATGATGTGTGTTTTAATTCGATAGATTGGAAAAGTAAAAATTTCGAATGTTAGTGTAAATCATAGTAAAGCTAGTTTAGCTAGTGAATGGGTGACATGAATTGTAAACGAAATTCTAGCAACTAGGTTAGGGGGACAAATGTATGTTGTGAAAGTTTGGGTTAGTTTTGGAAAGGTTTAGGATGGATTGGAATTGAAAAATAGAGGAAAAAGGCAAAACTGGACAAACCCTACCGGTACACTTTGGTCCAGAGAGTTATATCTACCGGTACATCCTACCGGTAGAGTATTGTACTGGTAGAGTCTACCGGTAGAGTCTACCGGTAGAGCCAAAAGAATTCTGAAACTTAAATGTCGCGATCTTGGTCCAATTTTAGCCTTATAAATACCCAAGGTCATCTATTTTGGCCCTATTTCGGCCACTCCAACATTAGAAACCCTAAGAGAGAAAGAAAGGAAGAGAAAAGAGGAAGAAAGGAAGAGAAAAACAAGAGTCTAAAGAGGTTATCCAAGATCAAAAACTTAGTTTTCAAGAACACAAGGTAGGGGTTTTCTCTCACTCACTTACATTGAGGCTAGGGTTTACTTATATGTACTCTTTCCACTCTAAATCTTATATGTATGCTATAGATCATTGATTCTTGATAATACTACCATGCGTTAAACATTATTAGTGGTGGGTTCACCATTAAATCCTTATTTTTGGCTAAAAACCCTAGATTCCAAAAGAGATGAACTTTTCTTTAAATTGTTCTTAATTCTTGATTTCAAAACTTTAGTGTTGAAGATTGTACAACAAAATAATATAGATCATGATCTCTTGCATATTTTCTTGGATTATTCGATTATATGACACATGTGAGAAAAATTGGGGATTTTACTATATTTGTGAAATTGTTGTGAATTGAGCATATTCTCGGTTTCCTCATTGTATGGGTGTTGTG
Organism: Ilex asprella; assembly: GCA_023539305.1. Lineage (NCBI taxonomy): Eukaryota > Viridiplantae > Streptophyta > Magnoliopsida > Aquifoliales > Aquifoliaceae > Ilex > Ilex asprella. The sequence goes on along the minus strand of CM042193.1, from coordinate 26,698,558 downwards.
ACGGACTTGGATTACCTTCGAGAGATGCCGTAGAGTGTTAGAGGTTAGTCTACCCCAATGGGGGTGAGATGATTTCTTAACACTTGTAGTGGGTTGTCATTTGGTAATGAAACCACTATCGTTCACTGGAGTTCGAACGAGGGATGGTATACTTTTCCTAGGAAGGGACTCGTCACTGCCATTGTGATGGTAGACGCCCCTTTCTAATGCTTGTGACTGTGATTTTGATTGGTGGACTAGGTATAATCGTGGGGTAGATTCATGGGAAGTAATCATCATACATGGTACGGGGATGAACCGAAAATACATGAAATTATGAGTTGGGTCGTTCTTGCCGATGCATTGGTATGGGGCAATGCATGGGGAAGAAGCCCTTTTCCTAAATAGCTTAAATTGGAAAATTGGTTATTGTTGCTAAACTCCTTTTATTCGTTTATTTGATTATTGCTACTGTTTAAGCTTGAGATCTCTTTTAAAATGCCCCTGTTTTATTTCAAAGGTTATATATATGTTATTTGTAAAATGAGACCGACCGTTTTTTATGTTTTAAAACCTTGTTTGAGTTTGGGAGAAATGTGGCTACAGAGCTTCGTGCTCTCCCCTTACAAATTACATTTTTCAGATTTGGTGCTAGAGGAGGATCTCGGCATCAACGAGCCAGGACATTGGGAGGCTCCACTCGAGGGGAACCTAGATTCTGAGGTGGATATGTAGAGCTGTAGCTTCTTTTGTACTAGACTAGGACATTCTTTTGAAACATTGTGTAGTCTAGTTTATTTTGTATTTTTGCTGCAAGAATTACTTTGATACTCTTTTGGGGATGTAAATGCCATTGTTAGGCATATTCTTTTGGAGGTTATTGTATATGCCTCAATGATGAAGTAAATTCTTTTTGGATATGGAGTTATGTAGTTGCTCTCATGATTGTAAATGGTTTTTAAATAGTAATACTGCCAGGGTGTATTTTGGGGTGTTACAGTAAATATGATGTGTTGATGTACAAAAGTTCTCCCCCAGCGCAAGGAGACTTTTGTGGATTGTGTTTTACTAGGTGGTATTCCAAGGTCGTCTCCTCGGGGAAGGAAAGTTCAAGCGTGTGAAAGTGATTTTGGTGAACAAAATAGAAAAGTGTAAAATCTTTTATTTGTGTTTTGGTGAGTGAAGTTTGTAAATGAAAATACAATAAAAATAAGTGTTGGCTAATCCAAAAGGACCACTCCAATGAGAATGCCCAATCAACTCAAAACTTTCCTCCGAGGGTTTATAGATGAATGATTGATTCGTGGGAAGCTCAGGACTAAAATGGAGGTGAGGATTCAAGCATACACTGTGACAATGCCTACGGTGTATCAAGAACTCACAATCATGTCCTCACCCCAACCGAGTCAAACCGAACTACCGTACACGTAGTGAAGGAAAGAAGAAGAGTTGAAATAGAATCCTCAAGAGGTAGGTTTCCCTTGGATTAGCCAAATTAAAGTCTAGCTACTCATAATAAAAGAAATAAATGCATAATGTAAATAGACATAATAAAGAAATGAAACATGGAACTTAACTTAAAGCAAGGAAACTTAAACATAGAAGAAAAATATTCAATACCCATTTTGAGCTAGGAAATGAAGAAAACATAACATAACAATGGTAGAAACTAAGACATGTAATTAACTTGGAATAAACATAAAATAGCTAAGATTAAAGTGAAAATAATGAAGATTAAAAGAGTTTGAAAGCTTACTACAACAGAAATGGAGAAGAAAATGTAAAAATATAAATTTCTATTACACTATTCATCATCTTTTTCATTGGATTTTCTAAGCTTGGGCAGTCACCCTATGCAATGCTGAAGAATACTGAATATATGGAGTGTGAGAGCCTTCAATTTCGTGCATAGTGGGTCCTTCTAGTTGTATGAAAGGTCTCCCATCAATATGGGGCTGAAGAGAAGGGTATGGTAGGCTAGCACAAGCTTATCCTGCACACCCAAGCCTCACCCCTTTCTCTCTCTCCACATTGAATGCTAAGCCTCCAAAGTCTTCATCAAGGGTGTTGGAGGCATGAAAATGTGCAAAAAATGTTGGGGGAAAATTGGAGAAGTGTAGGTGGGACTCCAAAGCAAGTGGTGATGAGCACAAAATATTGCATATTTTAAGCCCTCATTACATGCATTATTAACTCAACTTTTATATCTAAGTACTTGGAGTTGGCCGATTTTATGAATAATGTTGAATTTTTGATGTTGCATGTATTTTATAACTTAAATGATGGATTTTAGGACCTTGCAACTATGATGGATGTGTGGTGAAGGCATGGACACAATACATGAAGATTTGGAGGCTTAAAAGTGAAGAAATCAAGGAGGTTTTGGTGTTTGGGAACAAAGGCACCAGCTGCTACTTATTTTGGAAGTAGAGCCACAGTTTTCCTCCATTTTTACCATGATCCACTTCGAATATGAAAATGTTCAAAACATGAAAGTTGTAGATATGGATGTCTTCTATATCGCGTCCAAATTTCAGCTCAATCAAACCTTTGGATCAAAAGTTATAACGATTCTACAAAAAGTGGTCTAGAGCAGAAAAATAGTACCGGTACGGTTCCGTTCCGGTACGGCGTACCGGTACGCCCGACTCCAGTAGCTTTGAAGTACTGGTACGCTCCTGAAGCCATTACCAAACCTCCTGCAACTTAGCTCCACTTGCTTGGGGGTCCCACCTACACTTCTCCCACTTTCTCCCCAACATTTCCTTACACATTTCCATGCCTCTTTTACACATTTTGAAGATTTTGAAGGCCATTGCATTAATGAAGATGGGAGAGAAAGTGGGCGGCCAGGGAGTTGCTGGGTAGGATGTCCTAGCCTGTCAAAGTCCATCCATTCAACCTCTCATTGATGGGAAGCCTGCACACTTGCTTGGGGGACCACCATGCACGAAAATTGAAGGCTAACACTCCATTATATTCAGCATTACACAACCATTTGAGGGTGTGACTACCTAAGCTTAGAAATCTAAGGAAGAAGATGATGAATAGTGATTAGAAAGTTTATGTTTTTGCATTTTCCTCTCCATTCAAGTTGTAGTAAGCTTTTAAATCTCTTGTAATCTTTAACTCTTACACCTTAATGTCATTTACTTCAAGTTCTTTTCAAGTTTAATTACATGTTCTTCATTTCACCATTGTTGTTCATGTTTTTCTTCATTTCCTAGCTTTAAAATGGGTATTGTATATTTGTCTTTATTGCTTAAGATTTCTTGCTTTAAGTTAAGTTCCATGCTTCCTTTCCTCATTATGTCCATTTAAATTATGCTTGCCTTTCCTTTAAACATGAATAGCTAGATTTCTAGTTGGCTAATTCAAGGGAGACCTCCTCTTGGGTTTTCCATTTCAACTCATTCTCTTCCTTCCTTTATGAGTCCAATGGTTCGGTTTGACGGAGTTGAGAGTGGATAAGTTGGTGAGCCTTTGAAATCCCGTAGGCTTAGCCACGGTTTATGCTTAAATACTCACCAATCTTGTCCCTAGCTTCCCCCGAATCAATCGTTCATTCATGCTCTATCGGATGAGGGATTGGGGTTGAAATTGTATTCCTATTTGAGTGACTTCTTGGGTTTGCCATCATTTGTTTCTCATTGTATTTTCATTAAAAATAAAACTCATCAAAATCAACTACAAGATTTTACATTTTTCCCTTTTGCAACAAAATCACCTTCACACAACTCAACATTCCTTCCCTGAGGAGACGACCTTGGAATACTCTTCCAAGTAAAACACCGACATTCAAAAGACTCCTTGGGATTGGGGAGAACTTTTGTTCACATTTCACACATTTTGTTCATTCTATTTCATACCACCATCCCGTTGCCCTTTCTCTTGCATGAATCCGAGTGATAGTGATACTCACCCACACACATAAGCCATATAAATTTTTGAGGGTTCATGTTAGGAGCATAGGAACAACAAACTTTTCTCTCAATCAAGTGGACCATGAAAATAGTCGTTCTAGGCACATCTGGGCAAGTGAACCGGTATGCGTACCGGTACCCATAACTTCAGTAGCCTAAGCGTACTAGTACACGTACTGATACACTTTCTACCGGACTAGTTTTTGTATAATTGTCATAACGTTTGATCCAACTGTCCGATTGAGATGAAATTTTGACACAATATAGAAGACATCCAGATCTACAATTTTTATGTTTTTAAAATTTTCATACTGAAAGTAGATCATGGTCAAAATGGAGGAAAAACGAGGCTCTGCTGCCAGATAGTTTGGGTGTTGGTGCCTTTGTTACTCAACACCAATACCTCCTTGATTTCCTCAAATTTAAGCCTCCAAATCTTCATGTAATGTGTTCATGCCTTCACCAGACATCCATACATAGTTGCTAGATTATAAAATCCATCATTTAAGCTATAATTACATGCAACATCGAAAATTCAACATTATTCATAATTTCAACTAACTCTAAGTACTTATAAGAAAATTTTGAGTTAAATTTCATGTAATAAGGTCGTTAAATATGCAATATTTTGTGCTCATTACACCCCCTAACTTAAGCTTTGCTAGTTCCTAGCAAACAAAATGTTAAAATTAAGAAAACAAAAATAAACCTATTTTAATTTTGCAATTGCATTTAGCTCATGTAACAAGCCTTTAAACCCCCAGGTGATCCCTAGTGGACGAGTTTTGTCTCGTGAAAGTTTCCATTGAATGTACCTACTGTGCAACACAGGTAAATTTGAACTTTAAAAAAAAAGGCAAAATGGTAATTTGTCACTATAATGAGTATTTAAAATACTCATATTCTAGACCTTGAATGAGGAAACAGAGTTCGTCATTGGACTCGTGTCGCAAAATCTAGTCACCCTGTCGAATTTCGTCGAATTCTGATATAGTCGAACTTTTAGCACGTCGTTCGAGACGACTGGGTGGCGGATGACCTCTTAGTGGTCCCCAAAAATAAATATTTTAAAATTTAAGTATGATTGGACTAAAATACCAATAAAATTAATTTGGACTAAATACGGAATATAATAAATTATTTCGAGGCGAAAACGGACCCGAATAAGTAGGGGACACTTAGCGCGATCTGAGCCAAGTCTTTAAAATTATAAATAGTGACTTAAATCAGATTTTTTGGAGAAATATCTCCATTTTTCTGCCTCCACACATTTTTGAAGGAAGAAGAGAGAAAAGAAGAGAAAAAGTGAGATTTCCAAACTTCCTTCGGCGATTCTCGGAGTTCCATCGGTCGGAATCCGTCGAGCCAAGAACTAAAGTCGATCACCAGGACGAGGGATACATCTACGTATCAAGAAAAGTGAATTTCACCAAAGATCCAAAGAAAATATTTTGGAGAAATCAAGTTCTTGGGCTATTATTGGTGTTCTTGGAAGTTCTATCACTTCCTCCACGCTATAAGACGTAGGGTTCTTCCTACTTTGGCTTTACTCCCCTCCTTTGGGGCTGTTCTAGGGCTGGTTTAGGGGCTGTTAAGTGGCTGAATTTGGGCTGAATTACGGACTATTTTTTGGCCTTTGTACAAATTATTTTTCGGCTTTTGTACGGACTATTTTTCTGCCATATTATGGAATTTTTTTAGGCCATTTTGTAGGCTACATACGGGCTGTTATATGGTGGTTTATTTGGACTATTTTGGTGGTCTAATCTTGGATTAATTTTGGTATATGGAAGTTTTTATGTAATCCCTTAGAAATTGGGATCATGTGGGCATGATTTGTGTTATATATTATGCCTTGTGAATGAAATGTGATATTATCATGTATTATGTAATAACATGTTGATGAAGTGTTGATATATGCTCTAGGATATATTGAACTTGTAATGGATTATGGTGATTATATTCATGTGATATAAATTGTCATGGTATATATTGATATGTAGAAATTGTTCATTTGACGTGCATTACAATATGGACATGGAATTGGAATCACATTCATGGGCATGAGTCATGAGTGTGGGTGTGTGTATGCATAATTAACCAAGCACCATTCTTGGTTATTGATATGTGGAATTGGTAAGGTCGGGTCGAAGATCTCATTGAGCCGCATGTTGCATAAACAAAAACTTGTGTTGGGTATAGCAAGAAGGGGCAGATTCCCTCCTCGGGTGCAAGACCTGACGACTTGGTTATACACTCCCCTGTGGTGAAATTTCAGAAAAGTGTAGTATGGTATACGAAACCGGCGGTATAAAATTCAAAATCCGTTGCCCAACAAGACACAAGATTTTGACTTATAAGAAAATACTTATTTAATGAGTACCATCCAATAATGATCTGATTTATTTATAAAACACATGATTTTAAAAACAAAGCGATCGTTGGATGTATTTCCGTCGAAGACGGGTCATTACACATTCGCATTTTATTGTGTTGTGGAAGTCGGTGAGGACTTGGGTTTAAGTGTGTGAGTGAGTATCATCTCATTTCATGGCATGACATGGTTGCATTCCAACATTGAATGCATATTCTTGCATGAATGGTTGTTAAATGTTGTTTGTTGCATATACACATTGCATATGCATCTAAGGGGGGGGGGCGTAGCCCTTGTAGGGTATACTCTACTGGGATTGGCTCATCCTATATGGAAAAATATTTCAGGTGGGGGAAATACACCGGCGGATGACTCCAATTTGGACCTTCTTGTTAGAAGAAAGTCAAATGTGGCTTTATTTTGTGTTAATGTAGAACACTTGTGGAAATTATGTTTTTGGGCATATAATTTTTTGCAAATAATTGTAATAAAACTTGTATGGACTATAACCTTGTATATTTTGATATAAGTATGAAAAATTAGACCTGGTGTGGCCAATGTTTACTTATAAATAGACCTAGTGTGGTCAATGTGTTATATTTGGCCTTAGATGGGTCATGTGAAGATATATTGTACAGGTTGCATTTTGGCTAGAGTTCCCTGTCAAAAGAGACTCTGCCCAATTTTTGTTAAATGACGGACTTCGGTAAATAGGGCATAACAGCGAGATATCGAGTTACTCAGTATCTGCAGGTATTCCGCGGGTTGTTGAGTAATTGAATGACCCCCAGATTTTTGGGTGTCACACCTACAAACTTCTTTTCCTAGTATCCAATATTTAAAATATATTCTCTTATCTTAACTAGCATTGAGATGTCAATAATAACATTGTTCAAAACCCGAACCAATCACACATGAAACACATCATAACCTTAAATGATATTCTAGAGTATTCATCTACACATTTTCTTTCAAAACTTCCGTGTGTGTGAAATGCACATGTAATTTAAACATTTACACAATGGAGTTCACATTCACTTGGTCTATCCAAATTAAGGTTCGATGCAAAACTCAGCAAGGGTGTCTCTCACAATGAATCACACTAAGGTTATCTTGGCATGCTTTCCATGTGTATATGTGAGATAGAATCTTGTGCACAAAATGAAGTATACTCACATATAATCCAAAAATGAAGTACTTGCATAAAAATGAAACAACCTTGGCATAATCTCATTAAAGGAATGCTATGGCAACAGATAGCAAAACCAACTTCTCTTGTTCTTTTTAAAAGTATGCTTCCCCATGCTTCTCTAGATCATTTAGGACATTCACGGGTTGTAATGAGACCTTGGGGTGCTATTGAGGTAAGGGAAACGAATGATAAAGGATAACAAAGAGATTTGTTCCAAGTGGATGACCTTTATTTCAAAAAGATCTCCCTTTTATAGGATTTCTAGGCTCAATACCATCACTTCACTCTTTGTTTCTTTTTTCTTCTTCTCCTTAACATTTCCCTTTTCTTTTTCTTTGATCATTCTTTCTTTCCTTTTTCTTGGTTTCTTCCACCCCTTTTTCTCATTTTTTTGGATTTTCATTCCCCATTTTTTTTCCATTCAACTCTTTGAATTCAACATCATTCATCCCTTTTGTTGAGTTTTCGCCATACTTCCTTCTCTTTTATGATCACTCATATTCAGCTCTAGGAATAACCAAGGTCTAGTATTATCATTTACGATGGCTTGGTCACTTGTGTGGTATGAAAACGAATTTACAATTATAGCTCAATCACAGCACTAGGGAAAAACTTTTCACAAGAAAAAAGGCAAAGGCTCAAAGCATTTCAAAGATGACCTAAGATCATTTCTAGATAAGCATGGGGAAGCATTTTGCATTTCATGACAAAGTCAATCAACTACCCAAATGCACCTAACCAAAACTAGCATACTGAGATTATTGAACAAATTTAGAATTTAAAAAATTGTTCCTTGAGTAAATGTAAGTTCCCTTCAAACAAGGATTGACATTAAAAGCTCACATGGGTTCTTACTCATCTCCACTATTCATGTCTAGCATTAAATGTGAACTCAATCCGTAAATTGCCAAAATTACAAGTTCATGGTGCACTTATGGTTGAGTTCAAAAGTAAACAAGTATGTGATACTCTAGCATAGAATAAACTTCTATGATGTGCTCATGTATTCAAAGTTCATAATGAAGATCAAGCAATCACAACTCACACAACAATTAGCATAGGGGAATATAGTTCAATATTAGCTACTTTACACAAAAAAATGTCCAAAATTTTTAAAATTTTCACATTTCCAACTTATTTTATACAAAAAGTTGTGGAACATGTAAATGGTGCATCTTACCCCCAACTTGAACTATGCATTGTCCTCAATGCACAAGGAATAATGAAATGAGAAAAATGAAAGTAAAATGGGAAATTAGATAATTTTTTTTAGAAACATCAAAGGAAAAATAAAACACAAAAGATCTTGTTTACACTCCCCAACTTAGACTCGAACATGATATTGAATAAGATTTGCTATGATTATGCTCAAAATGATATGAGTCCAGATTAGGAAGAGGTAAAAAACTTCATGCTAAAATCTAAACTACAACCTTATGAAAAAGGAAAACATAACAATGAAAGAAGTCTAACTACTATGTACAATAGTAACAAAACAAAGATGGTTCTTATCAATCCGACTTCAATTCGGATATGAGCTTGCGCCCATTGATTTTTTTGAATTAATTTTTTTTGATGTATAAATGCCTTTCTTAAACCATCTATCCAAACATAGAAACGATGTTGACTCAAAATTCTTAACCGAACTGAGGTGTATGCAAGTTTATGCAATCCTAACAATGGAGTACACAATTTTTCTTAAAAGTTTCTACACTTAACTCCATTTCAATGCCCTCCCCAAGTTAAAAAATGTGAATCTCTACACCACTCATAGATGACAAAATGATCTTAGGCTCATTAGCCTCATGAGAGATACTATCTTCATCAAACTTTTCACAATCAAGAGTGGTGGGAGATTCAACATCAATTTGCACTTCATTGGGATGATCATCCTCAATACATTGACTATGCTCAAGGTGTTCTTCATGCATAGAAATTACAGCATTAGTCAATGTATCAAGTTGTTGGGTTATTTGGGCATTGAATTCCATTTGGTATTGCATAAATATCACAAAATATTTTCTAATTCTTCTTCGGTTTAGTCCCCATATGTTGGATAGTCGCAAAATTCATTTGGTGGTGTGAGATTGGATGCTAAATTATACTGTTCATTCTCCCAACCGTAACTCAGATAACTCGGTGTAACATAGTGGTCTGGGTAAAAGTTTTCGGAGGCCAAAAATGAATTTGAACCTTCGCATGCAAAGTCTTGAACCGGATAATTTATTGGGCACTCACTAGTGATGTGTCCATACTGACCACAAGTCTCGCAAACGTTTTCAAAATAAGGAGCATTTATTGGGCATTCACTAGTGATGTGTCCATACTCACCATAAATCTCACAAACGTTTTCAAAATAAGGAGCATTTATTGGGCACTACTAGTGATGTGCCCATATTCATCACAAATCTCACACACATTTTCATAATATGGGGCATTTAATACATTATCATAAAAATTATAAGACATTACATAAAACACAAGCTATTTACAAACTATTTACAAAAGAGACTTCAAGCCTTGGCCCGTGATGAAAATCACGAGACTTACCTATGCCATCCAAAATCACCTTTTGAACTCGACGATTTTTCTTCCCCAGCAACGGCGCAAAAAATGCTTGATTATTTTTGTTTTATTCCCTTAACCCCTAAATATCACCCTCAAATGTGTATATATGGCTTATGTGTGTAAGGGAGTATCACTCTCTCTCGAATGATGTGGGAAATGGGGCAATAAAATGGTGGAAATGAAATTGAGAATGAAATGGAAGTGAAATATGTGAGACCAAAAGTGATCCTCAAGCGCAAAGAGTCTTTTGCTTGTCATGTTTTACTTAGAAGAGTATTCCAAGGTCGTCTCCTCGGGGAAGGAAAGTTAAAGTGTGTGAAAGTGATTTTTGTCAAAAATGAAAAGTGTAAAATCTTGTAGTTGGTTTTGGTGAATTTTGTTCTTAATAAAAATGCAAGAAAACAAGTGTTAGCTAATCAAAAAGTTTCACTCTAATGGGAATTCCAAGTTAACTCGAAACCTTCCTCCAATGGTGCTTAGAAGTACGATTGATTCGTGGGAAGCTCGGGACTAAAATGGAGGTGAGAATTTAAGCATACACCGTGACAATGCTTATGGTGTATCAAGAACCCACAACCATGTCCTCACGCCAACCAAGTTAAACCGAACCACTGTACACCAAGTGGAGGAAAGAAGAAGAGTTGAAATAGAATCCTCAAGGGGAGGTTTCCCTTGGATTAGCCAACTTAAAGTCTAGCTACTCATAATAAAAGAAACAAATGCATAATGTAAATAGACATAATGAAGAAATAAAACATGGAACTTAACTTAAATCAAGGAAACTTAAACTAAAAAGAAAAATATTCAATACCCGTTTTAAGCTAGGAAATGAAGAAAACATAACATAACAATGGTAGAAACTAATACATGTAACTGAACTTGGAATAAACTTAAAATAGCTAAGATTAGAGTGCAAGGATAATAGAGTATGAAAGCTTACTACAACAAAAATAGAGAAGAAAATGCAAAAATATAAATTTCTATTACACTATTCATCATCTTCTTCATTGGATTTTCTAAGGTTAGATAGCCACCCTATACAATGCTGAAGAATGCTGAGTATATGGAGTGTGAGAGGCTTCAATTTTGTGCATAGGGGGTCCCTCTAGCTGTATGAAAGGTCTCCCATCAATAGGGGCTGAAAAGAAGGGTATGGCAGGCTAGCACAGGCTTAGCTTGCACACCCAGGCCTCACCCCTTTCTCTCTCTCCACACATTGATTGCTGAGCCTCCAAAGTCTTTATCAAGATGTGCAGAAAATGTTGGGGGAAAAATGGGAGAAGTGTAGGTGGGACTCCCAAGCAAGTGGAGCATGAAAAATAGTCATTCTGGGCACTCTAGGCAAGAGTACCAGTATGCGTACTGGTACCCCGAACTTTAGTAGCTTATGTGTACCGGTACACTTTCTACTACAGACCAGTTTTTGTATAATTGTCATAAAATTTGATGAAACCATTAAATTGAGCTGAAATTTTGACACAATATAGAAGACATCAAGATCTACAACTTTCATGTTTTGAAAATTTTCAGATTTTAAGCGGATCATGGTCTAAAAGGAGGAACACCAAAGCTCTGCTATCAGATAGTGTGGGTGCTGGTGCCTTTGTTACCCCACACCAATACCTCCTTGATTTCTTCAATTTTAAGCCTCCAAAACTTCATGTAATGTGTCCATGCCTTCACCACACATGCATACATAGTTGTAAGGTTATAAAATCCATCATTTAAGCTATAATTACCTGCAACATCAAAAATTTAATATTATTCATAGTTTCGGCTTACTCTAAGTACTTATATGCAAAAGTTGAGTTAAAATGCAAGTAATAAGGCCGTTAAATGTGCAATATTTTGTGCTCATCAGTACCATTCCCCAATTTTTCAATAATTTGTGTATCTTAGTTGCCTAGACTATGTCTCAGAATGGGTTAAGGCTATCCCTTGTCGTAATAACAATCATCGCATGGTAATCAAGTTTTTAAATGAATAATTCCTTTAGCATTTTGGGATACCTCGAGTCATTATTAGTGATGGTGGGGTTCACTTTTGTACTAGATTGTAACACCCCACAGTTTCTTTTATAAATGTATATAGTTATGGGATAGATAATTATTGTGAAAATGAGGATATGTATGATGATGAAAGAGTGAATCACATAGGTTAAAACATTAGAAATGAATAATTGGGAGACCAATAGATTTGGAAAGTTTAAGTTTCAAAGACATTTGAGATTTGGAATTAGTTATTAGACAAGTTTCCAAATGTTTCTAGGTCAAGATAATGTTTCCATTGAATCCGGAAGGTCGAAAAACCTTGGGAAAGGGAATATGAAGTGCATTGGAAACTTGGAAGACGGAGGAAGACTCTGTCTGCTGAGTGGTACCGGTACCGTGTACCGGTACCGGTACCCCGATTCCAGAAGATTTTTGGTACCGGTACTGGGTACCGGTACCCCGATTCTAGAAGGTTTTTGGTACCGGTACTGGGTACCGGTA
>CM042193.1:26653737-26685630 GCA_023539305.1 Ilex asprella | reverse complement strand
TTACATTGAGGCTAGGTTTACTTATATGTATTCTTTATGCTAAAAATCATATATGTATGCTATAAATCAATTATACTTGATCCTCATGAATATTAACATGCTTTAAACAATATAAGTAGTGGACCAACCATTAAACCCTAGTTTCCAAGAGAGATGAACTTTCTTCTCTAAATTTCGATTTACCCTTAATCTCAACACTTTAGTGTTTCACATTGAAAAATAAAATGATGTTGTTGTGATCTCTTGTATTTTACATACTTAGTTATTAAAATTGTTACATGATAAATTTGAGAATTTGGCTTATAAATTGGAGACTCTTGAAATTGTTGGGCATTTGAGAATATATGGGCTAATGTATTGCTTGGGTGGTGATTTGGAGAAACCTTGAGGGTGAGAGGTTCCTTATAAGGATGCTCATGCCAAGAGAGGATAATTTGTAACATTATCAAGAGGTTCCTTATAAGGATGCTTGAAATAACTCAAACCTTGAGGGTGAGAGGTTCCTTGTAAGGATGCTCATTCCTAAGAGAACAATAGTATATCATGTGTTGGAAAATAATGATATTTTGAAATGGATGATTATGGGGATTGGTTGTGATGGTGTATTTCTATTAGTATTGTTATTTAAACTTGAGATCCGTTGTTAAATGTCCTGGTTTTACTTCAAACATTATGTATGCTATTTGTGAAATGAGACCACCCCTTTTTGATGTTTTTCTTCAAACCTTGTTTGAGTTTGGGAAGATTTTGCTACAGGGCTTTGTGCTCATCCCCTACAACTACATTTTTCAGATTTAGTGCTAGAGGAGGATCTCGGCATCGACGAGCCGGAACAGTGGGAGGCTCCACTCGTGGGGAACCTAGATCCCGAGGTGGATATTTAGAGCCGTGGTTCTTTTGTACTAGACTAGAAAATTCTTTTGAATCTTGTGTAGTCTAGTTTCTTTTGTAATTTCCGCTGCGCTATAATAGTAAACTTTTCATTGGGAATGTAAAGGCCAAAGATGGCATATTCTTTTGGGATATTGATGTAAATGTTATGAATCATGGTTATGAAGTCTTCTTTATTGATGGTTTATCTTAGTGCTCTCATGGTATGAATGGTTATTGAATGTAATGCCATCCAAGGTGTATTTTGGGGTGTTACAAAATTGGTATCAGAGCCTAGGCTTTAGGTCTTACATGGGAGCTGTAGGATATGGATGTCCACTAGGGGAGTTAGGCCAAGGGTGAAAATACCTATTATTTAATTTTGCCCTAGTCTTGTGTCTTAGTTAAAGTTATAGTTAGGTTCTCTTGTACATCAATTAAACTAAATTGTGAATTGATGTGCAGGATGGAAGGAGAAGGAGGATGTGGACGTGGATGTGGACGTGGACGTGGCCGTGGACGGAGACGTGGTGATCAAGCACACCCACCACCTCCCGATGCCATGAATGGCATTTACCAATGCTTAAGGGAGCTCAGCACTCTGGTGCAACACCAGAATGGGAACAACAATAACCACAACCACAATGGTGGAGCTCGTCCCCTAGCCCAAGTACCGGATAATGGGAACGAGAATCGACAGATGGTGGTTCTTAGAGAGTTTCTACGCCAACACCCACCTACTTTCCAAGGGAGCTCTAACCCCTTGGATGCCGATAAGTGGACCCGCCGGATCAAGAACATATGTGTTGGTATGGGGGTGGCCGATGATCTTCGGGTCGGTTTGGCTATCTATCTACTAGAGGGGGAGGCGGACCATTGGTGGGAATCGGTGAAGAGGAGGAGGACCACAGATGCACTCACTTGGGAGGAGTTTGACCAAATCTTCCAAGATAAGTATTTTTCGGAATCTGTTCGGGATAAGATGAGTGCCGATTTTCTTGCCCTTCGTCAAGGTAATTCGACAGTAGTGGAGTATGAGAGAAGGTTTGAGGAGTTGTCTCGCTATGCTACTGAGTTTATATCCACTGAGGCCAAGAAGGCCAAGCGCTTTGAGCAGGGACTGAGGCCGACCATCAGAGAGAAGCTCATCACTTTACGGATTCGAGATTACGGGGATCTGGTTGACAGAGCCGCACTTGTGGAGAGAGACATGGAGAATACACAGCGGCGACAGAGCCTTATGAGGGGAGGTCCGATCCGGACGGATGCTAGCACTAGTGGGGCACAGAGACCGACTCCATACCATTGCCTAGATCAGACAGGTGGACAGCGACTTTTACCAGCCAGAGGAGAGGGAGACGCTCAGACTAGAGCCGATATTCCCCCACGATCCTGCTTTGCATGCGGAGGTGTGGGACATCTTCGGATGCATTGCCCAGTTGTTCCACCTCAGGGGCCTATCCAGACCGCCAGACAGGTACCAGCAGCCCAACCGCCACCACAGAGGCCTGTACCGCAGAGACTAGTACAAGCTCCAGCCTCTGGCGGCACTAATCAAGGAAGGGTATTTGCTTTGACTCAACCAGAGGATGATGCCTCCAATGCAGTTGTGGAAGGTATAATTCTCCTTTATAATTCTTGGGCCCGAATCTTATTCGATCCTAGTGCTACTCATTCTTTTATACGTACTGTTTATGCTATGAGATTGGGATTGAGTTTCGAGAAGTTAGAACATCCCTTAACTGTTGACTTACCTACGGAGAACAGTTGGGTTCTAGTCGAGTTTGCAAGGGTTGTGTGCTTCGTATTGGGGAGCACGAATTGATGGTGGATTTGATTGCTTTAGAAATGAAGGGATATGATGTGATTTTTGGGATGAACTTATTATCCACTTTTTGGGCGGTAATGGATTGTTTCCGTAAGCGTATTACCTTCCAATTGCCGGGAGGAGTCGTGTTCAGTTTTGTGAATGACCGAATTTTTTTTTTCTTTTTTTTCATCCATTTCCTACTACGGGTAGTAAATTCTTGAAAGCTAAGGCGGGGAGCCAATTGAGTTTCTTAGCGAGCTTGGAAGGTTGATGAAAACCTTCCAGAAGAACTTTTCTAGCACGCAAATGGACATTAAATGAGATATATTGGGGTACATTGAACCTTAGTTGGATTAGATGATAAAAGAAATCACGGGTAGCACGTGTGCGTTATAATCCCGGTAAGAGGGGTCCTATTAGCGTGATGTTGGATTGTGCGGCATTCACGGGTATTTTCGCGGGTTGACGGTTAGTCAACAGGTCGATAAAGGGCCCTCAGTTTTTGGGGCGTCACATATAGAACTCTCGGACTAAGCACTCATAGGAAGGAACATAGAATCTAACATAATGTAACCATCCTCTTGCATCCAGAATTTGTCTGACTCCTATGTTTTTCAAATCCTCCTACATAACTAGTCTGTCAGAAATAATAATTTTAATCATAAAATTATCATCATACCAGGTCTGCTGTTCGAAATTCCCAAACATCGTCACATTGTAGATATTTCTTGGTCCAAGATGTTGTGGAGGTGCTTAAGGTTGCGGAGATTGATCCCTTCGTGCCCGGCTTGAAGATCTTCATGTTCGTCGTCTCGAATCCATTCTTTTCTTGATTTTTCTTCAAATTTTCCGTTTCAATATATAGAGGGCCACTGGTGTCCGGATGCTAGTTTTATCGTCCTGACGATGCTATCTGACTGGTTCTTGGTTTGCAACTACTGACTGCTTCTCTAATTTTTTGCAATTATGCTCTTGTACCTGTAAATTCTTGCAGTTTATAATATTAGATATAACTTACTATTCTACAAAACTTTGCTAACCACTCTTTTTCTTTTCAAGAATTGATTGTTTTTATTTTTTTATTTACTATTTCTTATTGACTGATTGTTTTACTTAATCTATAGTTATTTACATTTACCTACAGCTATATACATTTACTGCCAAAATTATTCATTTTGTTGGTCATATTTAGTCAGTATCAGAACTATCTGGCTTGGTAATATCAGTGACACGGTTAATTTCATTTCTCACGTATCTTGTTAACATCGGAGTAGAATAGGATGGCGTCTCAGGGTATTCCTTGCTCTGCACATCCATAATCCACCGTAAATGATCTAACGCTCGACCTGAAATTGGTTCCGCACACTTATTATATCATCTCAGATGTTCTGTACGACCACATCTTACACAAGCACATAGACAATTTGCTCGTCGGTGTTTAGCATATATACTTTTTCTACACAGTAGTCGTGCTTGACTTTGAAAATTTTCTAAATTTCTAACATATCTAGCTTTTTGCATGATTAGCGTATGTATATCTTTTGAAAAATGACGTAACTAAATTAAACTTAACCAAAATAATTTTTCATCCTTTTTTTAAGAAAAAATTTAAAAACAACTTAAAAATTTAATGAAAATTGACTCACTATCCGGTTCTTTAACGTCTATATGTCACAAAGACGAACATAATTTTTTAAATCGCTATTACTATTTTAAACACAACTTAAATTCACCTTCACATTTCCCCATCTTAAATTAAACTTTATCTAAAATGTCAAGACAGTAAAAGCCAGCATTGATAATAAAAATAAAAACTAGGAATCTATTGTCTTTCAGCAATTAGGATATTTGACTTTTATTCAGGAGGTTTAATCTGTCAAATAAATTACAAGTAATTAGTAATCAAACAACACTATTTTTCAGCATACATAAATGTAACACCCCAAAATACACCCTGGACGGCATTACATTTAATCACCATTCATACCATGAGAGCACTAAGATAAACCATCAATAAAAAGAATTCCTAACAGTAATCCATAACATTTACATCAATATCCCAAAAGAATATGCCATCTTTGGCCTTTACATTCCCGATGAAAATTTACTATTATAGCGCAGCGAAAATTACAAAAGAAATCTAGACTATACAGTGTTTCCAAAGTAGTAATCTAGTCTAGAACAAAAGAAGCTACGGCTCTACATATCCACCTCGGCATCTAGGTTCCCCTCGAGTGGAGCCTCCCAATGTCCCGACTCGTCGATGCCGAGATTCTCCTCTAGCACCACATCTGAAAAATGTAATATGTAGGGGGTCAGCACGAAGCTCTGTAGCCACATTTCTCCCAAACTCAAACAAGGTTTTAAAAACATAGAAAACGGTCGGTCTCATTTTACAAGTAACATATATAACATTTGAAATAAAACAAGAGTATTTTAAAAGAGATCTCAAGTTTAGACAGTAGCAATAATTAAATAAACGAATAAACATGAGTTTAGCAACAGTAACCAATATTCCAATTTAGGCTATTTAGAAAAAAAGGGCTTCTCTCTCATGCATTGTCCCATGCCAATGCATCGGCAAGAACGACCTAACTCATAATTTCATGTATTCTTGGTTCATCCCCGTACCATGTATGATGTTTGCTTCCCATGAATCTACCCAACGATTATACCTAGTCCACCAATCACAATCACAATCACAAGCACTTTAGGAAAGAGCGTCTACCATCCCAATGGTAGTGACGAGTCCCTTCCTAGGAAAAGTATACTATCCCTTGTTCGAACTCCATTGAATGATAGTGGTTGCATTACCAAATGACAACCCACTACAAGTGTTAGGAAACCATCTCACCCCCATTGGGGTAGACTAACCTCTAACACTCTACGGCATCTCTCGAAGGTAATCCAAGTCCATCACAACACCCATACAATGAGAAAATAGAGAATATGCTCAATTCGCAACAATTTCACAAATATAGTAAAATTCTCAATTTTTTTCACATGTATCATATAATCGAATAATCTAAGAAAATATTCAAGAGATCATAATCTATATTATTTTTTTGTACAACATTCAACACTAAAGTTTTGAAATCAAGAATTAAGAACAATTGAAAGAAAAGTTCATCTCTCTTGGAATCTAGGGTTTTTAAGCAAGAAAAATGATTCAAGGGTTAATCAAACAATAATATTATTTAAATCATGATAGTAGTCACAAGGTATTAAAAAACAATGATTATATAGCATACATGTATAATTTAAAGTGAAAAGATTACATATATATAGGCCCTAGCCTCAATGTAAGTGAATGAGAGAAAATCCCCTACCTTGTGTTCTTGAAAATTTTGGTTTTGATGGACTCCAAGGTATGAATCCCTTCAAAGCAAGTGTTGCTCTCTTCTTTTCTTCCTCTCTTTTTCTCCTTTCTTTCTCTCTTAAGGTTTCTAAGGTTGGAGGGGCCAAAATGGAGCCAAAGTAGGCGACCTTGGGTATTTATAAGGCTAAAATGGGACCAAGATCGCGACATTTAAGTTTCAGAATTTTTTCGGCTCTACCCGTAGACTCTACTGGTACAATACTCTACCGGTAGGCTGTACCGGTAGCTCGAACTCTCTGGACCAAAGCGTACCGGTAGACTGTACCGG
Organism: Ilex asprella; assembly: GCA_023539305.1. Taxonomy (NCBI): domain Eukaryota; kingdom Viridiplantae; phylum Streptophyta; class Magnoliopsida; order Aquifoliales; family Aquifoliaceae; genus Ilex; species Ilex asprella. The sequence continues at coordinate 26,679,303 of CM042193.1, read as the reverse complement.
TACAATACTCTACCGGTAGACTGTACCGGTTGGGTTTTGCCCAGTTTTGCCTTTTTCCTCCATTTTTCATTTCCAATCCATCCTAAACCCTTCCAAAACTAACCCAAACTTTCACAACATACATTTGTACCCCAAACATAGTTGCTAGAAGTTCTTTTACAATTTATGTCACCCATTCACTAGCTAAACTAGCTTTAACTATGATTTCCACTGACATTCGAAATTTCTACTTTTCCAACCTATCGAATTAAAACACACATCACTACACATATCCACACTTTTACCACAAGTATTTTCTATATCTTTATATACATATATAAAAGAAAATGTGGGCTGTTATAATAAACTGGATTAAAAAGCTGTACATAAGTTATATCTTGAGTAAATCCATCATAATAGGGTTTAAGTCTTTGCCCATTTACTTTAAAAATATTCTTAGTTACTGAATTTTCAATTTCAACTGCCCATGGTCGGAAACTTGCTTGACTATATAAACGATGTTAAACATAGTTTATGGTAAACTATGTTTCTAGGAAATAAACGAAGATTTGCATTATATAATATAACTTTTTGAGAAGGTTCGAAAGATTTTCTCATGATATTTTGATCATGAAAATTTTTTGTTCTTGATTTAGCAATCTTTGTGTTTTCATAAGCTTCATTTCTTAATTCTTCTAATTAATTTTCAGTTTGGGAGACAATCCAGCTTTATCCATATCAAAATTCATCATTTTGATTGCTCAATATGCTCTATGTTCTAATTCTATAGGTAAGTGACATAGTTTACCATAAACTAGTTGATAAGGAGACATTTCTAGAATAGTCTTATATACAGTATGGTAAGCTCAAAGCGCATCAGTTAATCTTAAAGACCAATCCTTACAATCTGGATTTACTTGTTTTTGTAAAATGTAGTTTATTTCCCTATTAGCTAATTCAACTTGTCCACTTGTCTGGGGATGATACGGAGTGGATATCTTATGAGAAATCAAGTATTTCTTCATAAGATTTTAAAAAAATTTATTGCAAAAAAGTAATCCACCATCACTGATGATTGTTCGAGGAATTCCAAATCTGGATAAAATATTTTCTTTTAAAAACTTTATTTTTGTTACGTGATCATTATTTCTATATGGAATTGCCTCTACCCATTTAGAAACATAATCAACTGCAACCAAAATATACAGATATCCAAAAGATGGAGGAAATGGTCCCATAAAATCGTTGCCTCAACAATCAAAAATTTTAATAATTAAAATATGGTTTAAAGGCATCATATTTTTTTTTGAAATATTTCACATTCTTTGACATCTGTCATAGTTTAAACAAAGGATATGAACATCTTTAAAAAGAGTTGGCCAATAACATCCACACTGCAAAATTTTAGCAGTCGTTTTCTTTGAAGAAAAATGACCTCCATAAGCTTCAGAGTGGCCAAACTGAATTACTTACCTAATTTCATGACTAGGTACACAACGTCTTATTATTTGGTCCTTACAGTATTCAAACACAGAATGATCTTCCTAGAAAAAATTACATACCTCTCTTAGGAATTTGTTTTGGTCAGACCAGGTGTAATTAGAAGGAATAGTACCAGTGGCTAAATAATTGGCTATATCTGCATACCATGATACTTCGGTTAATGAAAAAAGTTGTTCATCTAGAAAGGTTTCTCTAATTGGAATTTGTTCTTCATTTATATCATAATTTAATCTTGACAAGTGATCTGCTACCACATTCTCCACTCCTTTCTTGTCTTTAATTATAAGATCAAATTCTTGAAGTGATAATATCCAACGTAGGAGATGTGGTTTAACATCTTTCTTAGTAAACAAATATTTTCAAGCTGCATGATTTGTAAAAACTATAATTGACGATCCAACTAGATATGATCAAAATTTATCAAATGCGAACACAACAACAAATAATTCTTTTTATGTTGTTGAATAATTCATTTCTGCATCATTTAGAATTTTGCTTGCGTAATATATAACATAAGGTTTCTTATCTTTTCTTTGACCTAATACAACTCCTACTGCATAATCACTATCATCACACATTAGCTCAAAAGGTAACCAGTCAGGAGATTGCATGATAGGTGCAAAAATAAGCATTTTTTTAATTTATCAAATGCTAATTGACATGCATCATTCAATTCAAATATTAAATATTGACATAAAAGATTACAGATTAGTCTTGATATTGAACCTAAATTTTTTTATAAATCTTCTATAAAATCCAGCGTGACATAAAAAAGATCAAACATCTTTTACAGTTTTCGGTGAAGGAAGATTAGCTATTAAGTCAATTTTAGATTTATCAACTTCAATTCCTATTTGAGAAACTATGTGACCTAAAACAATACATTGTGTAACCATGAAATGACATTTTTTTTCAATTTAAGACAAAGTTTGTTTCTTCACATGTAATAAGTAATCTTTCAAGATTTCCTATACATAAGTGAAATGAATCCCCATATACTGAAAATTCGTCCATAAAAACTTCTAGATATCGTTCTACCATATCACTAAATATGCTTAATATACAACGCTGAAAAGTAGCTGGTGCATTACATAATCCAAAAGGCATCCTTTTATAAGCAAAAGTTTCAAACAAACATATAAATGTAGTTTTTTCTTGACCATCTATTACAATTTTAATTTGATTATAACCAGAATATCCATCTAGAAACAATAATATGCATGCCAACTATTCTTTCTAGTACTTGATCTAGGAATGGCAACGGACAATGATCTTTTCTGATGAGAAAATTTAGTTTTCGATAATTAATACATACACGCCAACCTATGACTGTACGTATCGGGACTAATTCATTTTACTTATTTTGTATTACAGTAACACCAGAATTTTTTGGAACTTCTTGTGTAGGGCTAACCCATTTACTATCAAATATAGGACAAATAATATTAGCGTCTAGTAATTTAAGTGCTTCTGCCGCATCCTCTTCTAAATAGATACAATGAGTACTAAGAAGTGGACTTATACCTTTTATATCTGCTATTGTCCATTCAAGAATATGTTGATGATTTTTCAAAACTTTTGTCAGTTCTTTTTCCTGAATTTTAGATAATTTTGATGATATAATTACTGGATGGTTCTCATTTTCTCCTAGAAAGACATATTTTAGATTAATGGGTAGAGGTTTTAATTCTGGCTTAAAAACTTTGACATTTGATTCCACCAGCTTTGGTAACAATTCTTCACATTGTAGATTCTTTTCGGATATATTTTTAGATTCAGTATCAGATATTGATTCCAATGTCAATAACTTTTTTTTAGCAAATTCTTTTCGAAGAAACTTTTAGTCAATGTCTAAACACAATTTACTTCATGCGGTTCTTCTTCTTCTCTAGGTCGTTTTGCACCTTTAAAAATATTTAATTCCAAAGTCATATTTTCAAATGAAATTTTCATGATTCCATTCCTACAATTAATTAATGCATTTGATGTAACTAGGAATGGTCGAACTAAAATAAGAGGTATGAATGCACATGCATGACAAATTGATTATGTGTCTATAACAATAAAATCTGCTGAAAAATAGAATTGATCAACTTGGACAATAACATCCTCCACAACTCCTCGTGGAATTTTTATTGATTGGTCTGCTAGTTGTATTGTAATATTGGAAGGTTTTAGCTCACTTAATCCTAGTTGTGTATAGGCTAAATGAGACATTAAATTACAACTGGATCCAAGATCCAATAAAGCTTGTTCAATTTGAAAATTGTCAATAAGGCATGAGACTGTAGGACTACTCAGATCTTTGTACTTAAGAAGCGTATTATGTTGTATTATAGCATTAACTTGTGCAGTTGAAAATGCTTTCTTTTGTACATTAGTTTTTCGTTTTATTGTGCAAAGATCTTTTAAGAATTTAGCATAAGCTGGAACTCTTTTTATTGCATCAAACAAAGGAATATTAATTTTTACTTGTTCGAATAGCTTGAGAATGTCAGACTAATCTTTTTCAGATGCAAGTTTCTTGACCCTTTGAGGAAAAGGTAAAGGTAAAGGAATAAGACATGGAGGATCTTTTTCACTTTGTACTTCTGGTTGCTTTTCGATTAAAGGTTCAGATTCAAGTGGTTCATTTATAGGAATTAACTTATGCATCTTCTTTGAAATTTTGGGTTTTATGGTTTTATCAATTACCTTACCACTTCTTAGTGTTGTGATTGCTTGTACTTGACTTGGAGGAGCTTTAGATGACACAACATTGGCTTGGTTCTGAATTTGTGGAGGTTTAGGTTGTGATGAAAACTTTTCTTTTTCTGAAATACTTAAGGACTGAGTCAACTTAACTAGACGATTCTTGATATCTTCAATACTCTAGGAAGTTTGGGTTTTAAAATCACTAAAAGCTTGAGTTTTTTGAGTATTAAAATTTATTTGACTCTGAATGAATTGATTCATATTATCTTCTAGAGTTCTTCTTTGAGGAGGTAGATACGGTTGATATTGTGGTAGATTTTGTAGCTGTGGGAGACCTCGTGTTTGATTTGTAGGTTGTGTATTTCTCCAACTAAAATTTGGATGATTTCTCCATCCGGGCTTGTAAGTTTCAGAATATGGATTTGAATACGGTTTAGTATAAGTGAGAACAACATTAGATTGTTCAATTAATACTTCTTTAAAAACAGGTATAGTTAGACATTATGCTGCAAGATGTCTTGACAGTGCATAAATTTCACATGTTTGATCAGTAGTAGATACAACAGCTACTAGCTTATGTTTTTTTCATTTCCAAGGCTTCTAATGTTCCAGATAAATAAGCCATTTTAGCTCTTAAATCAACATCGTCTTTTAAAATATATTTTCTTCTTTCAAAAGTCGATGGCTTATTTTCCACAATGTTTGACGAAGTCGAGTCCCACATCTGGGACCTCTCTGAAATAGTATCAAAAAATTAAAATGCTTCTTTAGGGAATTTATTCATAAATTCTCCTTGAGCCATCATTTCAAAAAATTGTCGCATTACCGATGGAAGAGCATCATAAAAGAAACCGAGTAAAGTCCAGTTTTCAAATGCATGATGCGTACAAGCTTAGAGAAGATCTTTAAATCTTTCCCAACATTGATAACAAGTTTTTTTTTACAGTAAAATTCATTATTTGACGTCTTAATGCATTAGTACAATGCACAGGAAAAAACTTTTTAAAAAAAACTCAATTTGTAAAGCTTGCCAACTGTTGATAGAATTTGCTCGTAAAACATTAAATCATACTTTAGCTTTGTCTTTCAAAGAAAAATGAAAAAGTCATAATTTGATTATTTCGAACTTATCTTGCAAAGTTCCACAAACTTCCGCAAATTATTTCATATGAATATATAGGTTTTCATCTTCCAGACCATGGAACTATTGTAAAACCCAAAAAAATTTGAACTTTTTATGAAAAAGAGCAAAACGATAATTTGTCATTATAATACAGATTTAAAATACGTATTTCTCTAAAGCTCGGATGACAAAACGAACCTCACAGTTGGATTCGTCTCGTGAAATCTAGTTACCTAAACAAATTTCATCAAATTCAGATATAGTCGGATTTTTTACGTTTTACGAGGTGGTCGGGTCTCGGGTGACCCCAAAAATAATTTTTTTATTAAAATTTTGAAATTAAAAAAATAATTTAAATAAAGTTCATATAAAATATTTTAAGCTTAAACTGGAACAAAATTTAATCGTTTCGGGGCCAAAATAGACCCGAAAAAGGGGGAACGTTTGGCGCGACGTGGGCCATGCTTTAAAATTTATAAATAGGGGGTCCAAAATCTGATTTTTCAGAGATATTTCTGCTGGTTTTGCATGTTGTAACATTGGAGAGAGAAGGAGAGGAAAAAGAGAAGGTTCAAGCTTTCTTTCTCAGATCTACAAAGTTTTGCCGGTCGGAATTCTTCAGGCCAGGTATTAAAGTCGATTTTCTCGACGAGGGCTATACAACCATACCAAAAATGAAGGATTTTACTGAAGATTCAAAAATGAGATTTTGGGGGAAGCTTGGGTTGAATCTTTGAAGCTTTCTACGTTGATTTTACGCTTCAAGATGTAGGGTATTCATTCTAACTAGGTTTATTTTCAAACTAGGATGAATATATGAGATGGGTGGGCTATTTTGTGTATTTTAACACTTGCCTATTATAGTTGATTAATAGAAATGGGTAGGCTCAATTCTAGTGTGAATTGCTTGATAAAAATTGCTAGTGTGTGATTTCTTGGAAGTTTTGATAATTGGGTATGTGGAAATCATTTAATCTGATTTTTTTTGAGTTAGGTGATAAATTTGGGAATTTTATGTGATTACATGATTTGATGCCTTGAAGGTGTTTGATAAAATTCCTATGTGAAATAAAGTGTGTTATTTGTATAAGTGATGAGCACATAATGTTGCATATTTAACGGCCTCATTACATGCATTTTAACTCAACTTTTGCAAATAAGTACTTAGAGTTCGCCGAAATTATGAATAAGGTTGAATTTTCGATGTTGTAGGTAATTATAGCTTAAATGATGGATTTTATAACCATGAAACTAATTATGGATGTTTGGTGAAGGCATAGATACCTTACATGAGGATTCAGAGGCTTAAAAGTGAAGAAATCAAAGAGGTATTGGTGTTTGGTATCAAAGGCACCAATACCCACACCATTTAGTTGCAGAGCCTCGGTTTTCCTCTATTTTTACCATGATCCACTTTGAATATGAAAAAGTATAAATCATAAAAGTTGTAGATTTGGATGTCTTCTATATTGTGTCAACATTTCAGCTCAATCGGACAGTTGGATCAAAAGTTATGACAATTCTACGAAAACTGGTCCAGAGCAAAAAATAGTATCGATATGCAATACCGGTACTAAACAGTAGCATTTTACTATGCCTTTTTGTGACTAATTGTACTTTAATGGACTTTAATTGATGTCATTTCAGGTCCTAAAGTAAACATGGGTTCAAGAACAAAAAATATCACATTTGATTGTAACACCAGCGCTTTAGGGAATAAAATTGGAGAAGCTTGGAACAAAGCAGAAACGTTCGAACGCCAACGAACGTTTGAACGTCCACTGGAACAAAGACAAGACCAGACTGTGAATACATGACGTGTTGCAACAAGGATGCACTTGAATACCACGTTCGAACGCCAATATCATTTGAACATCCACTAAAGACCTGGGTAAAGAGTGCAAAATGCCAAGTCCTACATGAAGTATGGAAGTGGGTTTCCTCAGAGGACTACAAACCACTTGAGTGATATGGTCAAACCCCATCTGGCGTTCGAACGCCCATAAAGTAAAAACAAAAGATACATTCGAACTACAGACACCGTTCAAACGTCCATACTACAAAAACATAGAGAACATTTGAATGTCAATTCACGTTCGAACGTTCTCTAAAGATTGCCTGTAGAATTGTTGGTCTTTCACTGGGACTTGGGCGGCATCCACTATTCATTCATCCTTTCCTATCTTCCCCCCTCTCATTCCTTGCCTATAAATACTCTCATTTGGGGAGCTTCAGAGAGCGCCTTTTCTCTTGTAAATAAAGGTGTTGTTTTGGTAGGGAGATAAGTTTGGCACTAGACCAACATCTCTTCATTATTTTTGTACTTGTGTTATGTTTATATGAAGCTTTCCTTACTTGCATTTACATTTGCACTTGTTATACCAACCGTGATGGAGGTTTGTACTCTCCTTGTAGTTGAAAATTTAGTCTTTTATTTACTTTGTTTTTACATTCATGTTGTAGCAACCATGATGGAGGCTTAGACTCCCCTTGTTGTTGTCCTTGCTTGTATTAAGAGAGATAGTTCATCTTTTTGTTGGGGTGGAAATCCTCCAAAAGTGACTACATTTTTTCTACTTTCTTTTGTTATCTTCTTTCACTTCCATTGCTTCAGCATACTTCTTTCTTAGAGAAGTGAAACTCTTCCAGTTTTCGAGAGCTTTGCCAAAGCCGTGAAGGGTGGAACGTGATTCACTAATTTTTCGTTGAAGATTGGCTCCTTGGTTGTTGTTCTTTTATTTTGTAAGTTCCCTACTTGGAGGGATGAGCAATCACTCACTTTTCTAACTTTACCAAAGCCATGAAGAGTGAGTAGTTTCTCATTCACTCTTTAGTAAGAGGTGAATGACATGTATAAATTATCCGAAAATTATATTTATGCTTTGTTCTAATGCTTAATGATTATACCCCCTTGCTTATTGGATGATTGATTGCATCTAGCAAAGCTAAGATACTTTGTATAATCATGGTTCGTTCTATGACACGGATGACTCTTGCATAGAAAGAATTGTCATTTCAAGGCAAGTAACCCAACTAGATCTTCATGACCACCCTTCAATCCTCCCATTTATTGTACTTTATTTAAAGAATGAAATATTAATGCCATGATTGGATGCCTTGTAGACGGGCTGAGTCTCGACACAGGAAATTCTTATAAACTGCTAGAAAGGCATCAGAATTACGTGCTCAATTCTCACAGTCAATCTTTATTTTCCGATTAACTTGTCGTTGACAAGAGAGTTAATTGAGTTATCAAACATAAATATAATAAATCGGATGATTGACTACATGTCCAGATCCTTGAACTAAAGAGTGACTTTCTTTTTAATTTGAACCTATCTTATATATCCTGGAAAGAATCTTATATTCTGCTCAGGAAATCCCCATCCATCACACAACTTCAAATCACAAGGATCACAATCATTCAGTCTCTACTACTGCTTACTTTGAAATACCAACAACAGTTCCCCGTGGATTTAACTCCGGACACAAACCGAATTATTACTACAGCTTGACTGCCTGTACTTGGGTGTACACACTTCGGATCAAATTAGAGGGTCCCCCTAAGTGTGTGATAGGCCTCTCATCCATAAGAGGCTGAGTTGATGCATTGCACAGGCTAGGACAAGCCTAGCCTACAACCAACCATACCTCCGTCATTCTCTTTCCTCCTTTCCCATCCTTCACTTTCTTGGCTGAATTTTGCGTGTAGGAGGCATGCATATATGTAGAATATGTCAATGGGCAAGTGGAAAAATCATAGGTGGGACCCCCAAGCAAGAGGAGCAAGAGTTGCAGACGTTCTGGGCATTCTGGGCACAACCTACCGGTAGAACTATAAAACCTACAGGTAGGTTTTACTCTAGTAGCCAAAACCTACGGTAAGTCTTTCCAGAAGGTACCAATTCTGGGCCAATTTTCATAGAATTTTAATAACTTTTGATCCAACAGTTTAATTGAGTTGAAATTTTGACACAATATAGAGGACATCCTGATCTACAACTTCTAAGTATTTAACTTATTCAAATTCTAATTGGATCATGGTCAAAAAGGAGGAAATTTCAAGGTACTTCCAACAAATGGTGCGGATGCTGGTGCCTATGTTACCAAGCACCGATAACTCCTTGATTTCTTTCATTTTTAAGCCTCTAAATCTGCATTTAATGTGTCTATCTCTTCACCACACATCCACACATAGTAGCAAGGTTCCAAAACCTATCATTTATGCAATAATTACCTTCAACCACAAGATTTCAACATTATTCATAAACTCGTCTAGTTATAAGTAATTAAAGTCAAAGTTAAGTTAAAATGCATGTAACGAGGCCATCAAATATGCAATATTATGTGCTCATCAATGCATGCATACTTTAATTACCCATTTTCTTCTTCTCATTCACCTCACTCTCTTGGTGTCCTCCTTGGTTTCTGTGTCTATTGGCAATGTGGCCTTAGATGCAACTTTTGGCATGATGGTCTTATTAATTTGTTTGCCATTTCAAAAGGTGGTGACAGATTTGAGTTGCTCACAACTCTCCTTTACGGATTCAGACGACTCAATCACATGTTGGCATTTAGGGTTCTCTTGGGGTTGATTGGGGAATTTCCCCTTCTCTTGTTATGATATCCCTATTACATTAGTCAGTTTTATGACTTGTGCTGAAATGTTGTTGTTAAAGGCAGTTTGGCTTTGAATGAAATTGTAAAGCATATCCTCCAAATTCGCCTTATGGGGAGGTTGGTAGGTGGGAGGATTGGATGGTCCTTGTTGACCATAACTTTGTTGAGGTGGACTTTGGGAGAAATTTTGTGCAGGTGGGTTCAGTGAATACCCTTGCAGATTGGACCAGGGGTATTGGGAGTTAGACGCTTGACCTTGGCCTCTATATTAACTTTGTTTATGAGGCATGGGAGGCAAATAAGTATTAGAACCATGAGGAGTGGGATTCTCATTTCTCCAACTAAAGTTTAGGTGATTGCTCCAACCCGTGTTGTAAGTTTTTGAATTTGGGGAGAATGATTGCCTCGTTTCGTTCAAGGCGTTGACTTGCTCGTGGTACACTTTCTTAAGTGCCGGAATGTTAGGGCAATCCGATATGAAATGCTCCACACTCTCACAAATTGAGCAACCCTCCTCGGCCTTTGAGATATTGTACACCTTGTGTCTCCTATTGACCTCAAGCCTCTCCACTTACCTAGACAACTTGGCAATTTGGAAAAGCAACTCTTCCTGGTCTCTCAAATTATACATCCCTCCTCCATGTGCTTGATTACTACCCTGAGGAGAAGACCTCGGTATGTCGGTGGGATCCATGATATCCCAAGATTAGGCATTTTGAGCCAACGTACTAAAGTATTCTAGGGACTCATTGGGGTCCTTATTTAAAACTCTCCATTGCACATCATGTCAATAAATTGTCTATGGTCCAGTGATATCCGTTCATAGAAGAAACTCACCAATTACCACTATTCAAAACCATGATGTGGAATGGATTGTGGTAATTTTTTGGGCTTTTTTGAGAAGTTTTGAATTTCCTTTTTAAGAGTGGTGGTTTTTGGCACCGAAAAAAATTTGTTCAAAAATTCGGAGAGCATTTGTGCCCAAGAGTTTATGGATTGAGGCCGCAAGGAATTCAACCATGTTTTTGCTTTGTTCTTAAGGGAAAAGGGAAACAATTTCAAGCAAGCTATGTCTTCCATAGCATAGTTAGTAAGGGAGGTTGCAACTATATCCTTGAATTCCTTTATGTGTAAATAAGGATTCTCCCTTTCAATTCCATGGAATGTAGGAAGTAGTTGCAACTTTCCCGATTTAACTATGAAGGCATGAGCTTAGACCGGTAAGAGAATGCGTGAGGGAGTGGTGCTATGAGTCGGTTAAAGGTAATCCCTCATTGACCTCGTCAGAGGATTAATTTGGATGTTGTTCCCTTTATTCCTAGGAGGGAAATGTATTAGGGTTTGGAATTCAATGTTCTTGCACTGCTTCTCCCCTTGGGACAGTAACATTTCCACCCAACTCCTCAAAGTTGTCATCGACATCCTCGAGTAGGTCTTGGTCAACATTCATGTTGGGGTTTAAGGGTTTTCTAACCATTCTATTATAGTCGTCCCGTCTCCACATACAAAATGATATCTAGAAATGAAATATAGGTACACAAAAGTATATACAAGGAGCGACATACCTCAGCCTGTGATGAGAATTCATGGGACTTACTGCCGTCATCCGAAAATCACCTTCTCAATTCAACGCTTTGCCTTTCTCAACAAAGGCGCCAAAATGCTTGATATTTTCCATTGTATTCCCTAATCTCCGAACATGAACCCTCAATGTGTGTGGGTGAGTGTCACTCTCGCGTGGGTTTGATGCAAGAAATGGGAAAATGATTAGCACAAAACATTGTATATTCAAAGTGCTTTTGCATCCCTTTTGTTCTGGCTTTTGAGGTTAATATGAGTTGATATTCATTGTTTGTGCTATTTATAGAGTTTTGACATGGTTATAGATAAAAGGTGTTATATGATAATAGATAAGCCCTTTCATGGTGTCCGAGATGATTGGAGTTAAGAACAGGGCTCGATGATAGCTCAGGAGGTGAAGAAACCAAGAAATCAGCAAAACAAGGGAAAACCTACTAGTAAGCCATATCGGTAGGTTTAAGCTACTAGACCTGCACCTACCGTCGACCTACTGGTAGGTTTCCATCGACATACCGTTAGGTTTTAGAGAAAAGTGCCAGATTCTGAATCTCAAGTTCTGTAATCATAGGGGTCCCACCAGACATTCTCCTACCTGCTCCTACCACTCCCAACACCATGGACATCCCTCTTACACCTCTCCTTGGAATTTTGGATGTTTGATCATTAATGAGGAAAGAAGAGAGAGAAGGTGATGGGTGTGGAGACAAGGCCTGCACCTACCCTGTCCAACCCATCCTTGTCAGTTCACATCACAAGGCTAGGGAATCACCCCATGAACGTTTTTGGGAAGTACCTTGACCATAATGGAGATTAGCTAGAGATACATTGCAATATCGAGAGAGAGAATCTAGGAAGAAGATGAATAGTATTACAGAGAGAAGTAGAGATTTTTGCATTTTCTTCTACACATTGTAATTGGATGTAAGAATCTTCTAAACTTTATTTAAAGTCTTCAATGCCATTTATTTCAAGTTGCTTTTAAGTTTAATCTTCCATTCAAGCATTCACCATTAATGCATTCATGCTCTTCATTTTTTTAGTTTTAAAATGGGTATTAAATGCATTCTCTTCTAGTTGATGTTCTATTGTATTAACTTAGCTACAATCTTCATTTCTTTATAATGTTTTCTCATTACCTTTTTACCTTTACCTTAAGCATGAGAAGCTAGGCTTTTAGTTGGCTAATCCAAGGGAGACCTCCACTTGGGTATGCCATTTTAACTCATTTTCTTTCCTCCTCTTAGAGTACAATAGTTTAGTTTGACTGGATTGAGGGTAGACGAGATCGTGAGTCTTTGATGTCTAGTAGACTTTTCACGGGTTATGATTGGATCCTCACTTCCATCTCGTCCCTAGCTTTCCACAAATCAATCGTTCATCTATGCTCTAATGGAGAAAGGATTCGAGTTGACTTGATATTCCCATTGGAGTGAACCCTACGGATTAGCCAACGCTTGTTTCCCATTTCATTTTCATCACAACATAATCACAATCCAAACTTCAACCAACAAAAGATTTTTTACTTTGTTTCTACCAAAATCACCTTCACCATGATTCATATCATTCCCCGAGGAGACGACCTTGAAATACCTCCAAGTAAAACATAACACGCAAAAGTCGTCTTGTGCTTGGGATGCATTTTTGTTCACTCACACATTTCATTTTCCACCATTCCCTTGCCTTTTATTTTGACATCATTCCAAGGGAGAGTGATACTCCCCCCTTTTCGCATATACATCATACATACATTGAAAGAAGATGTTAGGAGGTTAGGAACGACAAGAAAATAAATCAAATAGAAAATGAGTGTGTGAATGAAATACATATGTGTGTGAACAAAAGTGCTCTCCAAACAAAGAGAGATTTTAAAGGGTCGTGCTTTACTTGGAATTTGTATTCCAAGGTCATCTCTTCGGGGAAGGAAGGGAATTATGTTGAAGGTGATTTTGGTAAAAAAGGAAAAGTGCAAAAATCTTTGATGTTTGAGTTTGGTGATTTGTGTTCTTGATGAAAATAAAATGAAAACAAGTGTTGGCCAATCCGAAGAGATCATTCCAATGGGAATGTCAACTCAACTCAAGACCTTCCTCCAATGGTGTCTATATATTTGATTGATTCGTAGGAAGCGCGGTACTACAATGGAGGTGAGGATTCAAGCATACACCGTGACAAGTCTACAGTGTATATAGAACTCACAACCATGTCCACTCTAAACCTAGTCAAACCAAATCAACGTACACTACGAGGAGGAAAGAAAATGAGTTGAAATAGTATACCCAAATATAAATTGGGTATACTATTTATCTCCCTTGGATTAGCCAACTTAAATCTTAGCTACTCATAATAAAAGGAAAGACATACATAATGTTAGGAGACATTGTAAAACTCAGGTAAAATTGAACTTTTTAAAATAAAGGGCAAAATGATAAATTGCCCTAACGGTTCGGGTTGTAAACTTGAGTTTTTCTAGAATTCAGATGACGAAACGGAACTCACTGTTGGATTCATCTCGCGAATTCTAGTTTCCATGTCAAATTTCATCGAATTCTGAGATAGTTGAGTTTTTTGTGTTTTACGGGGCGGTCGGACCCCCGGGAGACCCAAATACGAAATTTTTTGAAAAATTATGAGATTTTTTAAATAAATGAAGTCAAGGAAAATTAAAAATATTTTGAACTTGAAACGGAGCAAAATTTAATTATTTCGGGACAAAAACAAACTCGGAATTAAAAGGGACCGTGTGGCGCATTTTGGGCCAAGTATTCTAAAATTATAAATAGGGGAAAATCAGATTTTTTCCCCCATTTTTTCTGCAAGTCTTCAGCCAATAGAAAGAGGGAGGGAGAAGAGAGGGAAAAGAGAAAGAAAACTCACATTCTCTCTACGATCTACGAAGCTACGGTGCTCGGATCCATTTGGGCCAAGAGGAAAAGTGGGTCTCCTCGACAAGGGCTACACATACGTACAAAAAACGAGGGCCTTCGCCGAAGGTGAGAAAACCAAAATTTTGAGGAGAAGGATTTGAGCTTGGTTGATTTCTTGGAGTTTCCCAAGGGCATTCCTCACGCTATAATAGGTAGGGTTTTTCTCCTACTTAGGTGTATTCACAACCTAAAATGTTATATTGAAATGGGTAGGTTGATAGATGTGTATATCACTTGCCTATTGAAGAAAAATTTAATAAAATGGGTATGTAAAAATTACTTAACGTAATTTCTTGAATTATGTGAATTGTGGGCATGTTATGTATTTCCATAATGTCTTGATTTGAAAGTGTTTTATTGCTTAATATGTGATAACATGCTTGGATATGAGTTTTGGATAAAATGTTGATAAGTGCATTTTGGTTTATTGACATTATGAGACATGAAAATTATATGCTTTTGATACAATTTGCCATGGATTATATAAGTTTGAAATGGTTCATTTGGCATACATTGCATATTGAACATTGTAGCAGAGTTACAATGAGACATTACATTGCATATGCACGAGAACATTGCATTAAATGGGTGGTTGTGCATGAAAGGAGTCAACACCGCATGGGTGGATGACAAGTGGGCTTGAGTGAGCTAAGTCAATGACTTGGCTGAGTCACACGGTTTACAAGGTGTGAGGGTCGGAGTTAGCAAGAAGGGCAAGAAGATCCCTTGGGTGCAAGACCCGGTGATTTGGATAAGCACTTCCGTTGGTGTTAGTCCATAAAGTGTGTCGGTGTACGCGGGACCATTGGTGGAAGTCCATAAATCCCGTGTCAGTTGAGTGTCGTCGGTCTAAGTCTATAAATACTCACCCCATAAAAGACCTCGGACTGAAAATATCATTTGATGTATAACATAAATGACGGGATTGTACACATGAAAAATTGCACGTGTTGGAGAGCCGGGAAGGGCTCGGGATCATGGATGACGGACAAATGCACTTTAGCAATTGTATGTGTCGAAGAACCGGGAAGGGCTTGACTTGGGTAGTGAGAATGAGTCTCATCTCATTCCATAGCATTGCATTATAAATTTTCAACATTGATAGCATATTCATGTTTGGAATGTAGAAATGGTGAATTGGTTGCATATGAGCATTTCATGTGCAATTGGGATGGGGAGTAGCCTATTTAGGGAATACTCTATTGAGCGTAGCTCACCCTTTATGGAAAAACATTTCAAGTACGGGGTTCGTGCCGGTGGATGGTTCACACTTTGAGCCTCATGGATGAAGAAGCCGGACTGTGGCTTATTGTTTTTGAGTAAATTGTAAACATTACAACAAATATTTATTTTGGCATGTAATTAAATGAAATCGCATGCGAATGTTGTAATAGATCTTATATAAACCATGATCGATGTTCGAATATATGGTTGTAAGAGTTTGAGTTGGTGTTAGAAAGGTTTGGGATGAATGGGAAATGAAAAACAAAGGAAATAGGCAAAATTGGGCAGGAGCTACCAGTAGGAACTACCGGTAGCTCGTGGTCAAGAAGGTAACAACTACCAGTTGTAAACCGGTAGTCGTGGCCCTGAAGGTCCCAAGCTACCGGTAGTCACTGGTCCAGTGGGTTTTAACTACCGGTAGCTAACAGGTAGCTTCCGACAGAAATTTTACAGAATACCCGAGCTATCGGTAGCTGATATACACCTACCGGTAGCCAGTCTAGAAACCTGAGTTTTATAATTGTTTTGCCAAGCTTTGGGCTTTGAACTTCCTTTCTTTTAATGACCTAATTGGACCCTAACGGGGTATGGACCACGTTAATTGGGACTTGGATTTGGATTAAATGAATGTTATAATCCGAGGTACTTCTTAGGTTATGACCTCGATCAAGGGATATTTTTTTGATGTGGTGTCAGGTTGTGCGACATCCACAGGTAATTCCGCGGGTTGACAGATGGTCAACGATTGATAAAGGACCCCCAAATTTTAGGGTGTCACAGACATAATGAAGAAATGAAGATTGTAACTTAAATTAATGTAAGAAAAGTTAACTAAGAAGAAATGCATTGATTACCTATTTTAAAAGCTTGAAATGAAGAAAACTTAATACAACAATGGTGAAATCCAAAATTTAGAACTAAACTTGCAATGTACTTGTAATAAATGACATTAAAGACATTAAATGAAGTTTTCACAAGTCTTACTGGAACTACAAGTGAAATAGATGGAAGAAAATGTAAAAACATAAATTTCTCTCTCTAGAACTTCATCTTCCTCCTTGAGCTTCTCTCTCTATATTGCAATACAATCTGAATAATGAATAATTGAGCTTCTAATTTCATCCATGCATCTTCTCCTAGGTGTGTGACAGACCTCCCATCCTTATGAGGCTAATTGGATGGCATTTTGCAAGCTAGCACAGACTACCCAACAACTCCCCAAGTCTTCATTTTCTCTCTCTTTCACATAATTGCCCAAACCTTCAAAGTCCTAGGTTAGGATTGAGGAGACATGTCTGCGTGTAGGAGGTGTCAGGGAGTAAGTGGAAGAATCAATGGTGGGGTCCACAAAGTGGCAGAGCTTGAGTTGTAGAATCTAGCATTTTCAGCAAAACCTACCGGTAGGTCGATGGCCCGTAGCTAAAATCTTCTGGTAAAATCCACTCAAGTAGCTAAAACCTACCAATAGTTTTAAGACAAACCTATCGGTAGGTTTTAACTTGTTTTTCTCAATTTTTAGTTCTTTCACCTTCCAAGCCATCGTCAAGCCTCCCTTTCATCTGCATTGACTTTAAGCACTATGATAGGGACTCAACATGCACCTTTTAAGCTCTTTTACCTGCAAACACACCGAAACCTCATTAAAAGCTCGAAACGTTGCATTTCCTCAAATTTTCACCACAAAAACAAGCATAAAAGGAGTGCAAGTTTACATAAGATATGCAATATTTTGTGCTAATCACCTACCGATAGGTTTGGCCATCAACCTACTGGTAGGTTTTGCTGAAATACCAGATTCTACAACTCATCCTCCATTTGCTTGGGGGCCCACCATTACTTCTCTCACATATCCCCTAACATTGTCTACATAAAACCTTGCCTACAAGACCCTAGCTTTTGACTTTTTAGGTTTTAGGATGGGAAATGAAGAGAGAGAAAGATGGAGGCATGGTGGGTGCAGACTATTCTTGTCATTGCCTGTCGAAGCCATCACCTTAGCCCCCATTGATGGGAGGCCAGTACACACAGGCTAGTAGAGCCTCATAGATAAAAATACAAAGAAGTTACACCAATGTACACCATTATTCAGCATTTTAGAGAGAGAAGCTCAAGGAAGAAGACGAATTTTAAAGAGAGAAAGTTTGGATTTTTGCATTTTCTTACCCATTTTAATTGTAGTAAGTTGTAATACTCTTGTAATCTTCATTTATTGCACTTTAATGTCATTTATTTCAAGAGTATTCCAAGTTTAGTCATGTACCTTTGAATCTACTATTGTTACATATGAGTTTTTCACTTCAAGCTTTTTAGTTGGGTATTAAATGCACTTATCTTTGTAGTTTCACTTTTCTTTGCAATAATACAAGTCTTAATATCCGTTTCATTACCATGTCTCTTTCTACATTGTATGTCTTTGCATTTAATATAGTAGGTAAGTTTTATGTTGGCTAATCCAAGGGAGATTTCCTCTTGGGTATGCTCAATCAACTCTCCTCCATTCTTCCTCGTAGTGTAAAGTGTTTGGTTTGACTAGGTTGAGTGCGAACGTGGTTGTAAGCTCTCGATACACCGTAGAATTTTCATGGGATATGCTTGAGCCTACACCTCCATAATAGTCTCTCTCTTCCTACGAATCAATCGAACACCTAGGCACCATTGGAAGAATGTTTTGATTTGATTTGGCATTCCCATTAGAATGACCCCTTCGGATTATCCAACCTTGTTTTCGTTACATTTTAATCAGAAAATTCACTCACCAAAACACAAATTCACAAAATTTTATACTTTTTCATTTTTTTATAAAATCACCTTCACACAATTCATTCTTCCTTCCCTGAGGAGATGACCTTGAAATACCCATTCCAAGTAAAACATGACACTTGAAATTGACACTCACCTAACACACATCAGCCATATATACATTACTGGGTGATGTACGGAGATTAGGGCCAAAGTGAATGAAGCATCTACCGTTCTGTTATGGACTATTTTAGGAAATGAATGGTATTTTATTTTGGTTAGTAAGGATGTTAGGCATGAATCTTTATGGCATTGGGTTTTGTTTATG
Organism: Ilex asprella; assembly: GCA_023539305.1. Taxonomy (NCBI): domain Eukaryota; kingdom Viridiplantae; phylum Streptophyta; class Magnoliopsida; order Aquifoliales; family Aquifoliaceae; genus Ilex; species Ilex asprella. The sequence continues at coordinate 26,660,588 of CM042193.1, read as the reverse complement.
AGGCATAAGTTTTGGGTTGTCCTTGAGATTGTTGGTATTTATGATGAACGAGTATAAGATTAGATTTCAGTGTTTTAATGAAACATGAGATCGAATGCTATTTGGTGATTATTCTATGATTAGTGATTGCGACCTTTATTGTATCGAAAACATTATAATGAAATGAGAGTATATGATCCAAGTATGTTGAGGTGGGTGAGTGATGATGAACTATAGTGAGATTATTGTTTCATGTTAGGGCTTTTTTTGTGTTTGGGTTGCCTATATTGTACTTTTGGACACCAGTGAAGGATAGTGATTTCGTTTATTGTATATAGACCAGGTAAATTAGGACATCCTTAGTACAACCAAGGGTTATATCAAGTTATAGGAAACACTCAAAAAGCTAAGAAATTAAGGAACCATGAGGACTTTTGTCTTACGATGGAAAACTTTGAGAATGATATATCTTCCCCTAATGTGAGTACAATGTTAACTACGATCAATCGGAGTGATATGATGAAATAACCATGAAGGGGTGCCAATTCTAGGAAGAAGGATAGGAATTGTGATTATACTTCTTAGGAATTGTGATTATATTTCTTAGACGGATTGTAGATTCTTCTATAACCAGGTACTTAAGGTTATCTATATTGGTTTTAAAAATATTATGGAGACTTGGCTAAGGTAGTTTTGGAAGTATTAATTGTTTAGAAATATTATAAAAAAGGATACTTATTGAAGACATTGTACTTAAGTCATCTTGTTTCTCTATAGGTTTAGTTCACTATGCTTAGAATTTCTAATGTTGTTAACAAATGGGAATGTTGTAATACTCAATACAACTGTGTTTGGACTTTTTTAATAAATAAATAAAAACAGAACAAGTTATTTTGAAATTCAGAATCAGTTGTACGCTAATGCCTTATGGTTAAACCATACAAAATTATTTAGTGTATTGGGTACCAAGTGCAATTATAAAATAATAATAATAATAATGATTAAAGGTAATGAAAGTGTGTTTAAGGCAAGTTCTCTTGTTGCCCTAGATGTCCACTTATATATATATATATATATATTCAATATTTTATATTTTGAAAAAAGAAAAGAAATAAGGGGGATTCGACCACTAGAGAGAAAGGGGAAGAGAGAGAGAAGGAAGAAGGAGTGATTAGCACAAAATATTTCATATTTAAAGTGCTTTTACATTCCTTTTTGGGTTAGCATTGGTGGTCAATATAGGTGGATATGCATTGTTTGTGCTAATTATGGAATTTTGGTATGTTGCACATAAATAGTGATAAATGATGTTTGCTAAGCCTTCTCATGGTGTCTAAGATGAATAAGGGTGATGGGATGACTTGACGATGGCTTAGGAGAGGAGGAAACCAAGAAACCAATGAAACAGGGGAAAACCTATCTGTAGGCCATACAAGTAGGTTTTAGCAATTGGACTTCAACCTAACGTCAGACATACCGGTATTTTAAGCCTACTGGAGTGCAACCTACCAGTAGGTTTCAATCGACCTACCGGTAGGTTTTACTAAAACAACTCAGATTCTACATGTCATGCTCTGCCATCTTGGGGGTCCCACCAGACATTCTCCTACCTGCCTCTAACACTCCAAACACCATGCAAATCCCTCTTTCATCTCTTCTTAAACTTTTGGAGCTTTGATCATCAAAGAGGAGAGAGGAGAAGTAGAGAGGAGAGAGAACATGTTGGTGTGGAGACAAGGCCTGCACTTGCCTGCTCCAACCCATGCCTTGTAGCCACTACGGAGGGAAAGGACATCACACAGCTATAGGGGGACTCCATGGACATTTTTTTTGGGGGAGGATACCACATTATGGAGGATACATTGTAATATAGAGAGAGAGTCTAGGAAGAAGATGAATAGTGTTAGAGACAGAAGTTGAGATTTTTGCATTTTCTTTCACAAATTGTCTTGTAATTTGGTGTATGAACCTTCTAAGCATTTTTTAAAGTCTTTAATGTTATTTATTTCAAGTTGCTTTTAAGTTTAATCTTCTGTTCAAGTTTTCACCATTAATGCACTCATGTTCTTCATTTTCTATGTTTTGAAATGGGTATTAAATGCATTGTCTTTTAGTTATGTTTTCTTGCATTAACTTAGCTATAATATTCATTTTCTTTATAATGTCCTCCCATTTCATTGTTGTTTTCCTTTCAAGCATGAGTATCTAAGTCTTTAAGTTGGCTAATCCAAGGGATACCTCCTCTTGGGTATGCCATTTCAACTCATCTTCTTTCCTCCCCTCGGTGTACGATGGTTCGGTTTGACTGGGTTGAGTGTGGACATGGTTGTGAGTCTTTGATAGCCTATAGGTCTGGTCACGGGTTATGCTTGGATCCTCACTTTTATCTTGTCCCGAGTTTTCCACGAATCAATTGTTCATTTATGCACCATTGGAGGAAGCTTTCGAGTTGACTTGGCATTCCCATTTGAGTGAACCCTTCGGATTAGCCAACACTTATTTCCCACTTCATTTTCATCACAATACAATCACAACCAATTCCAAACAATAAAAGATTTTACACTTTTTTTTACCAAAATCGTCTTCTGTATGGTTCACATCCTTACCCAAGGAAACGACATTGGAATACCTACAAGTAAAACTCGACATACAAAAGTCTTCTTACACTTGGGAAGCATTTTGTTCATTCACATCCCACATTTCCATCATTCCATTCCATTCCATTTTTTCTTTGCCCTTTCTTTTGACATCTTTCCAAGGGAGAGTGACACTCCCCTCCACTCATACTTGACATACATTGAGGGATGATGTCGGGAGGTTAGGGAAGACAACGAAACAAACCAAGCACCCTTGCCGGGGAAGGCAACCGTTGAATCTAGAAGGTGATTTTCGGACAGCTGAGGTAAGTCCCGTGATGTTCATCATGGGCTGAGGTACGTTGATCCTTGTATATACTTTTGTTGTTTGCATTTTCATTTATAGATAATTTTGTTATATGTGGGGAAGAGACGACCAAAACCGACTAGTTAGGCAACCCTTGGGCCCCAATATGAATATTGACCAAGATCGATCCGAGGATGGTAGTGATAATTTTGAGAATGTAGGTGCCAACCCAAACATACAAAGGGGTGGGGGAGGACAAGAACCTAGAATGCCCAATCCTCGAATGCAATTTTCCCCTCCTATGAATGAAGGGAACAACATCCAAATTGATCCTCCGACAAGGTCAATGAGAGAGTTCCTTCAACCAATACGTAGCACCACACCCTCATGCATTCTCTTTACGGTTCAAGCTCATCTCTTCCTAGTTAAGCTGGGAATGTTGCAACTACTTCCCACATTCCACGAAATTGAGAAGGAGAACCCCTATTTGCACATAAGGGATTTCGAGGAAATAGTTGCAACCTTCCTCACCAATCATTGTAAGGAAGACATAGCTAGGTTGAAATTGTTCCCTTTTTCCTTGAAAGATAAGGCAAAAACATGGCTTAACTCCTTAAAACCTCGATCCATAACATCTTGGAATCAAATGCTCTCCAATTTTTTAAACAAAATTTTCCCCGTTCATAGAACCGCCAATTTGAAAAAAGAAATTCAAAACTTTTCAGAGAAGGCTAATGAACAATTCTACCAATGTTGGGAGCAGTGCAAGGAGTTATCACAATCCATTCCACATCATGGCTTTGAATCGTGGCAATTGGTTAGTTTCTTCTATGAAGGAATCACACCAAGGCATAGACAATTCATTGACATGATGTGCAATGACGAGTTTTTGAACAAAGACCCCGATGAGGCCTTAGACTACTTTGATACAATGGCACAAAAAACACAATCATGGAACATTACAGATCCCACCAATGTACCAAGGTCTTCTCCTCAAGGGAGTAGCCAAACTCAAGGGGGAGGGATGCATACTTGAGAGACTGAGAAAACTTGCTTTCCAAAATTTCTAAATTGTCAAGGAAGGTTGAGAGTCTTGAAGTCAATAGGAGACACAAGTTGTCTAATGTTTCAAAGATAGAGGAGTTTTGCTTAATTTGTGAGAGAGTGGAGCATTCCATATCGGATTGCCCCAACATTTTGACACTTAAGGAAGTGTACCACGAGCAAGAGCATGTCTTTATCCAAACGAGGCAATCATTCTCTCCACATTCAAACACCTACAATTTGGGTCGAACAATCACCCGAACTTTAGTTAGAGAAGTGAGAACTCTATTCCTCATGGTTCTAATGCATACACACCTCCCGCGCCTCCTAGGCAAAATCAATTTCAATCCCAAGGTCACGGGCAAGCGTCTAGCTCCCAATACCCTAGGTCTAATCCGCAAGGGTATTCATCAAACCCACACCATAGAATTTTTCACCTAGTCCACCACCACAAAGCTTTTCCTAAGGAGCATCCAATTCTCCCACATATCAACCTCCTTACAAGAGAAATTTGGAATATATGGTTCATGTTTTCATCTAAAGCCAGACTACTTTCAATCAAAATCAAACTGCCACAACTTTAATAACCTTAGGACCCAACTCACAAAGTTGACAAAACTCTATGGGGGCATCACAACAAGAGAAGGGGAAGTTTTTCACTCAACCCCAAGAAAACCATAGAGGTTTCCATGTCGTCGAGAAATTAGATCTCTTAAGAGTGAGTTATGATTAACTTAAGACAGTCATTATCCTTCGTAGTAGCAAGGAAATTGATAATACCATTGTGCCAAAGGTTTCACCCAAGGCCACATTGCCAAATGAAAAAGAGACCATGAGTGACACTGACGAAAGTGAGGTGGTTGAGAAAGAAAAATTGATTGATGATAGTGTGCTTGTTTTTCCCATGCCTGTTCTTTTTCCTAGCCATTTGAAGCCACACATCAAGGTGGCTAATTATGCTGATATACTTGAAATGTTTAAGTAGATAAAGATCAACATTCCACTCCTTGATGCCATTAAACAAATTCCATCTTGTTCTAAAATCTTGAAGGATTTGTGCACCGTGAAGCGGATACTAAATGTGCACAAGAAGGCTTTCGTCACCAAGCAAGTGAGCTCAATCTTGAGGACTAATACTCCTCTGAAGTTTAAAGACCCCGGTTGTCCTACCATTGCCATAACCATAAAAAATTACCTAGTGGAGCAAGCCCTCCTTGATTTGGGGGCTAGTGTGAACCTCCTCCCATACTCGGTGTACCAACAACTTCACATCGAAGAATTTAAGCCTATTCAATCACACTTCAATTAGCGGACCGTAGTGTCCAAGCACCAAGGGGAGTAGTTAAAGATGTTTTAGTGCAAGTCAATAAATTTTATTTTCCCGTTGATTTTATTATGCTTGACACTCAACCGTTTGCAAATCTTAGCTCTCAAATTCTGGTAATACTTGGTAGACCTTTTCTTACTACATGTAATATTGTGATTAATTGCAAGAACATTCTTATAAAGCTTTCATTTGGGAACATGACTATGGAGCTCAACGTGTTCAACTTTTCCAAGCAACCGGGGGATGATGAGGAGCTGTATGAAGTCAATAGGATTGATACCTTGGTGGAAGAACACTTCAAACTTTTGGGCATGTTAAAATTGAAAGAGGAGGGGAATGTTGACTTAGAGGAGCATGAGGAATTAGAGAGTTTAAAAGGAGTAGAGAAATGGATCCCTACATTTAAGAAGCTCCCGCATCAAGAAAAGAAGATTTTTTCATCGGATGTACAAAATCCCAAATTGTAGTTGAAACCGCTACCATCCCACTTGAAGTATGCATATCTTGGGTACGATGAGACATTTCCAGTTGAGATTAGCTCCATGTTGGATGCAAAACAAGAAGAAGAGGTCTTGGAAGTGTTGAGTAGGCATACAGGGGCTATTGGTTGGACAATTGCCAACATCAAAGGGATAAGCCCCCTCATTTGCACACATCGGATCTACGTTGGGGAGGATGCCAAACAGTCTCGACAACCACAATGAAGGTTGAACCCAATCATGAAAGATGTGGTGGGGGATGAGGTGTTGAAACTACTTGACGTGGGTGATTCGCACTTTTTGTGTGTCTGAATTATATTAAAATATTACACCCAAGTATAGGTGGTCGAATTGTAGTTTTCTCGGTTTTTAAGTCCAAGTATCGATCCCACGAAGAGTTAAGTAATGCTAAAGAAAAATAAAAATAAAAAAAAATAAATACAGTTGAATGGTTTGTTTGGAGTAGTTTGATGTTTGATTGCTTGTGGTGTGAGCTTAGTCTAATTAACTGGTTTTAAAATAAAAGGCAGGCGGAAGTAAAGTGCAGTTATAATAAAGTGCGTAAATAAAGCAGATTAATTGACAGAAATATAAAAGATACCCTTCAGTTTAGGGATCCATATGCTTTGTATTGCTTAAGTTACTGGAAATGCTACCTCACAACAATTAACTTCCATTTTACTAGAAAGCTAACCGGCAGGTCTGATGTATATAAACCATAACACAGCTGCTCCTTAGGCTACACTGGTGGTAATATTTTGTGACACAGCTGCTTCTTAGGCCACACTGGTTATAAATATGCCAATTGATTAATTCAAATAAATTCGCAGGTTGTGTATATTATCTCCCAGCAACTTGTCAGGTTAGCTGGAAGTAAGAAATCATAACACAGCAACTTGTCAGGTTAGCGGTGTTTAGATATGTCAACCAGACGGAATACTGGAATTATTCAATAGGTTCTCATGATTGCAAATTCGTATAAATAAGCCATAACCCAGTCGCTTATTAAGCTATGCTGGTGGTACTATATAACATAACCCAGCAACTTCTTAAGAAAGCTGGTTACATAACCGCCAGTTAAACAGCCTCAGTATTCCAGTGGAAGCAGAGCCATACCAATAGGAACATCGTGGTTGTTA
>CM042193.1:26566922-26648737 GCA_023539305.1 Ilex asprella | reverse complement strand
TGGACGGTGGTGCAAGTGGATTTGCAAGTTGCATGATGTGCTGGCTCTTCATGTTGGACTATTACACTTTGACCTCCTTGAGTTTCCATCTTCTTGACATTGCTCCCTTCTTCTTTAATTATTTCTGCATTTATCCTGCAATTGTATATAAAAACTGTTAAAATAAATAATTCCCGCACTAACCCTAATTCACTTTAATTACAAGTTTTTAGTGTGGTAATTCTACTAATTTGATTTTTTTACTACTTTTAATTTACAACTAATTGATGTTAATCAGTGGGCATCATTTTTCGATTGCCGATAGTAAGTGGGTTAGCCCCACCAAAGTAGTATCCAAGAAGTCGGGAGTTACAGTTGTGGAGGATGAAGAGAATGAGCTTATTCCAACAAGGGTAATCACAGGTTGGAGAGTTTGTATTGATTACCGGAAACTCAACCTGTACACAAGAAAAGACCACTTCCCAATGCCATTCCTTGACCAAGTGTTGGAAAGAGTAGTGGGACATCTATTCTATTGCTTCTAGGATGGATACTCCGGCTACAATAAAATTGAAATTGCATTGTAAGACCAAAAGAAAACCACCTTCACTTGTCCCTACGACACCATTGCTTACCGTTGCTTGCCTTTCGGGTTATGTAATGCCTTGGGAATGTTTCAATGTTTCTTGATAGGGATCTTTAGTGATATGGTGGAGAAGATCATTGAGGTGTTTATGGATGACTTCTCGGTCTTTGGGGACTCTTTCAATGGATGTTTGGAAAACTTGGAGAAAGTTCTTGAGAGATGCGAAGAGAAAAACTTAGTCTTGAATTGGGAGAAGTGTCACTTCATGGTGCCACAAGGCATACACAAGGAATGTATTTCTATATTTAACTATCAAAATGAATACCCAAAATGAAAGTAAGATATTCAACACACGGATAGTCCTTATTTATTTAAATATAAAAAACTTGAGAAATATTCCCCTATTCTGCAAGCATGAAGCTGTTTAACAAATAGAAAGAATCATCTGTTCAAGGCAAGTACCCCGGCTAGATCTTTATGACTACCCTTCAATCCTCCCCATTATTGTGCTTCATTTAAAGAATGGAATATTAATGTCATGGTTGGATGCCTTGAAGAAATACTTGCTTATTTATAGACGGGTTGAGTCTTGGCACAGACAATTCTTGTAAACTTCTAGAAAGACATCGGAACCATGTTCTTAATTCTCACAGTCCATCTTTATCTTCTGGTTAACTTGCCATTGACACGAGAGTTAATTGAGTTATCAAGCATAAATATAATAAACCAAATGATTAACTACATGTCCAAATCCTCGAATTAAGGAGTGACTTTCTTTACATTTGAGCTTATCTTATATTTTTTCTAAAAAACTTGTCTTGGAAAGAATCTTGTATTCTTTTTCAGCCAAACTCCCTAAAACTCACAACTCTAAATCACAAAGGTTACAATCAGTTGGTCTCTAGTACTACTTACATTGAAACACCAACAAGAGTTCCCTGTGGATTCTACTCTGAACTCAAACTGGATTATTACTACAGCTTGACCACTTGCACTAGGGTGTACACATTTTGGATCAAGTCAAGTTTTTTGCGCCGTTGCGGGGGAGCTATAAAATGTGTTTTAAGGTAAAAGGTAAACATACCTCTCCTTTTTGTATATTCTCGTTGGTTTAATGTGAATAATTTTATTTTATCTTATTTTCGTTTATTTTATGTCTGAGGACGCTCCTCACTATCAAAATTTGCTGGCAGAATTTTATGGGTCTATGAATCAGCTTGAACCAAATTCACTTAGATCAATAACAGACTCTTGTGAGAGTAATATGAAAAATAATGACAGAAATGGAGAAGTTCCTATGGAGAGGGGGGGAAGTGCCTAACATTCGAACCTTGTGGGATTGCTTAAATCCCACAAGAAGTAGTGTTCCCTCTTATTTTGTATTCCCTGACAATGCTCCCCCCTTTAATGTAAAGTCAGGGGACTGTGCAATTGTTACCTATTTTTCATGGATTGGATATAGAAAATCCATATCTGCATATAAAAGATTTCGAGGAAGTGTGTGGAACATTTTCAGACAATTTTAAACTAGCCAAGATGAAACTTTTTCCTTTCTCTTTTAGGGATAAAGCTAAACAATGGCTAAATTCTTTAAAAGCACTTTCCATGCCTAACTGGCAGGCCTTCCAGAATGAATTTTTTAGAAAATGTTTTCCCTTACATCAGACCAATACACTTAAAAAGTAAATCATAAATTTTTTGAAAAAAGAAGGGGAAACATTTTACCAAAGTTGGGAGAGATTCAAAGATCTGCTTCAAGCCTGCCCACACCATGCTTTTGAGAATTGGACTTTGGTAGGATTTTTTTTTGACTCCTTGCCCACTAGACTGCATCAGTTTGTCGAAATGATGGCTTAATGAAAGTTTATAGGTAAAAGTCAGGAGGAGGCATTCAATTTCTTTGACACCATATCTGATAGTTCTCTAATGTGGGACTTAGTCTCACCTACCACTGTTGATGCCAAACCATCTACGGCCCAAGGGGGTAAGTATGTCTTAAGAGAGGACAATGACCAGAGAGCAAAAATATTTACTTTGTCTCGAAAGCTTGAAGCTTTAGAAATGAAAAAAAATTATCAAGTTGATGTTGGCCATTCCACTGAACAAGTGCGTAGAATCTACGTCATGATCGGACACTCTACTAGGGAATGTCCTGCCATCCCAACATTCAAGGAAATCTTGTTGGAACAAACAAATGCAATCTCCAACTTCAACAAGCCCTACTCCAACCCATACTCTTAAATATACAATCTAGGTTGGCGGAACCATCCAAACTTTAGTTGGAGGAACACACAAGCAACTCCCATGAACGAACCACAAAGATCACATCCACCACCTCTAGGACCTCCTACATACCAACCATTCCAACCACTAGACAAGAAGAGCCTTGAGGATACACTGAACCAGTTCATGCAAACTCAAATGAACTACAACACTAATTCCACGCAGGCTTTCACTGATTTCAAAGCACAGAACACCCAGTCTTTTGAGGATATCAAAAGCCACATTCAAAAGTTGACCCAATCCATGAGCACACATGAGAAAGGTAAGTTTCCTACCCAACCAAAACCTCTACAAGGCCAATTTCATGAGGGAAACCCTTCGATCATAGAACACCCACAAGACCAAGCCCGAGTTGTCACTACACTAAGAAATGACAAGGTGATTGACAAAACCATCAGAAACATGTTGATTCCAAGGCCAAGACCTCAGTCAATCCCATGTATTGAACTAGTCGAGACTGAACCACTTGAGCCTGAGACTGTAATCGACAAAGAGCATGAACCATCAAAGGAAAAGGACTCTTACTGCTCTGTTCCAGCTCATTTCCCTTATAGACTCAAAACAGTCCAGAAAGTGAACAACCAACATGAGATTTACGAGCTTTTTAAGCAAATAAAAATTAACATCCCACCTTTAGATGCAATCAAACAGATTTTGTCTTATGCCAAGTTTCTAAAAGACTTGTGCACAGTCAAGAGAAGCCAAAATGTCCAAAATAGAGTTTTCTTGACGGAACAAGCAAGTGTCTTACTTCAACACCTCACCTCTCCAAAATACAAGGACCCTAGATGTCCAACAGTGTCATGTGTCATTGAAAATTTCAAAATAGAACAAGCACTGTTAGATCTTGGAGCTAGTGTTAATCTGCTTCCTTTCTCTATCTATCAGCAGTTGGGTCTGGGTGAACTCAAACCCACTTGTGTCAAACTCCAGCTGGCAGACAGATCTATAAAAATTCTGAGGGGCATTGTTGAAGATGTACTCGTCCAAGTGGATAGTTTTGTCTTCCCTGTAGACTTCATTGTTCTTGATACTCAGTCAGCAATGCATTCAGAGAACCAAATTCTCATTATTCTTAGTCGACACTTCCTAGCGACCTCTACTGCATTAATCAATTGCTAGAATGGAGTCATGAAATTGACTTTTGGGAATATGACCCTTGAGCTGAATATTTTTAACATTGTCAAACACCCAGGAGAGGACCAAGAACTGAGAGAAATAAATTCCATTGAGTCATTGGTTCAAGAACATGTGAATAATACCTTCTCTAAACCATCTGCTGAATCATATCTGTTGGAATAAATCTCATCTGAGTCAACAACTGATGACCCAAATTCACAAAGTTGCCCTACTCATGTTGTTGAAGCATGTGCACCCAAATTCGAGAAACTTTCACCAAGTGGTACAAAGCCACTCTCATCAAGTGTTAAGCCACCAAAGCCTGAATTGAAACCTCTCCCATCTGACCTCAAATATGTATTTTTAGGAGAGGATGAGTCATACCAAGTGGTAATTTCTTCTAAACTCACAGACTTGCAAGAGTCTAAACTGATTGAAGTTTTTAAAAGCTATAAAAGCACCATTGGGTGGACCATCGCTGACTTGAAAGGTATAAGCCCGTTAGTCTACAATCATGCTATATATCTTGAAAAAGCTTCAAAACCCTCTCGTCAAATGTAGTAGTGACGACTGAATCCCATATAAAGGAAGTGAGAACTGATGTACTCAAACTCTTAGATGCAGGGATAATCTTTCTCATCTCCGATAGCAAATGGGTTAGTCCAACCCAAGTTGTGTCCAAGAAGTTTGGGGTCACAGTGGTAAAAATGATGCCAATGAACTATTGCCATCTCGAGTCATCACAGGATGTCGAATGTACATAGACTATCAAAAACGCAATTTGGTGACTAGGAAAGACCATTTCCCTCTTCCCTTTCTTGATTAGGTTCTAGAAAGAATTGCAGGCCATGAATTTTACTATTTTCTAGAAGGGTATTTTGGGTACAATCCAATTGAGATATCCTTAAATGATCAGGAGAAAACCATATTCACATGCCCCTTTGACACATTTCCATTTAAAAGGATGCCATTTGAACTTTGTAACGCTCCTTCAATATTCCAAAGAAGCATGCTAAGTTTGTTCTGTGACATGGTTGAAATTTTTTTGGAAGTGTTCATGGATGAATTCTCTGTCTATGGTGACTCATTTGATTTGCATCTGGCCAACCTAGAAAAAGTGTTGGTAAGGTGTAAGGAAGCCAATCTGGTGCTTAATTAAGAGAAATGCCATTTCATGGTAACACAAGACATTGTCTTTGGTCACATTGTGTCGTCTGAGGGCATGAAAGTTGACAAGACAAAAATTGATCTGATTGGAAATTGGCCCGCCCCCAAGACTGTAAAGGATGTTGGATCATTCCTAGGACATACAGGTTTTTACAAAAGATTCATAAAAGATTTTAGTACCATAGTCAAACCTATGAGTCATATCCTAAGTCGGGACGTAAATTTTGTGCGGAGTGAAGCATGCCAAAAACACTTTGACAAGTTGAAAGGCATGTTAATTTTCGCTCCAATCATGCAACCCCCTGACTGGACTCTACCCTTTGAACTAATGTGTGGTATAAGTGATTATGTTGTAAGTGTTGTGTTGGGACAAAGAAAGGATAATAAACCACATGTAATTTACTATACAAGCAAAACTTTGAATGATGCTCAAATAAATTATTGAACAATTGAAAAAGAATTGATTATTGTAGTTTTTGCATTGGAAAATTTTCGTTCCTAACTTGTTGGTTCTTCGGTTACAACATTCATTGACCATGCAGCCCTAAAATTCTTGCTTATAAAGAAGGATGCCAAGCCAAGGCTTTTAAGATGGATACTCTTACTCCAAGAGTTTGATCTGATCATCAAGGTTAAAAAGGGTGTAGAGAATGTGGTGGTAGATCATCTGTCCAAATTAACTTTTGAATTTCATGAGGATGGACTGTCAATCAATGAAAAATTCTCTAATAAACAACTATTCATGATTGATGAAACCCCATAGTATGCTTATATTTCTAAGTTCCTTGCTATTAGAACACTCCCTCCGTCATTCACTCTCATTGACAAAAAGAAATTCCTTAGGGAGGTTCGTAACTTCTTTTGTGAAGATCCGTACGTATTTAAGTACTGTAAGGATCAAATTATAAGGCGTTGCCTCCCCAAACATGAGAGTAGAAATGTAATAACATTTTGTCATTCTGAATCATGTGGTGGCAACTTCTCATCAAGAAAAACCACTGTAAAATTCCTGTAGTGTGGATTTTATTGGCCCACACTTTTCAAAGATGTCCATGCCTTTTGTCTAATTTGTGGTAGATGTCAAAGGTTGGGAAACATTTCTAAAAGAAACTTGATGCCTTTAAACCCCATTCTTGTAATTGATTTTTTTTACTGTTGGGGCATCAATTTTATGGAACCATTTCCCCTTCCTTTGACTATCTATACATTTTAGTGGTAGTAGACTACGTGTCCAAATGGGTTGAGGCAATTCTATGTCAGAATAATGATCACTAAACGGTGATCACATTTTTAAAAGAAAATATTTTATCCCGATTTGGAAATTCAAAATCAATCATAATTGATGGGGGCGCTCATTTTTGTAATTGTCCATTCTAGAATTTGATCAGAAAATACTTGATTTTTCACAAAATTGTAACCCCTTATCACCTACAGACTAGTGGACAGACTGAATTAACTAATCGGGAGATCAAATTAATTTTAGAAAAAATGATAAACCTGGACCACAAAGATTGGTCATCAAGATTAAGTGATGCACTCTGGGCATATCACACTACTTTTAAAATAATTTTGGACATGTCTCCATATAGATTAGTCTATGGCAAGCCATGTCACTTACTTGTAGAATTGGAACATAAGGCATACTGGGCCATTAAAGCAATGAACTTTGACCTAGAAAAGGTTGAACGCTCAGGAAATCTTCAGATAAACGAATTGGAGGGATAAAGAAATGAAGCATATGAGAATGCTAAGATTGCTAAAATCAGGATCAAAATTTTTCATGACAAGAACATTGTGCAAAAGTCTTTTGATCCGTCTCAAAAAGTCCGGTTGTTCAATTCCAGACTCTGCCTCTTCCCTAGTAAGTTATAGTCAAGAAGAACTAGTCCTTACATTGTCAAAAAGGTGTTTGAATATGGAGCAGTAGAAGTGAAATACCCATCGAACGATAATATTTTTGTTGTTAATGGTCAATGGTTGAAACCATTTTTGGAGAACTTTGTGAAAAATGTGGAGACCATTCTTTTGATGGATCCAGAATATTCCTCTAAGATTCACTCCTTCCGACACTCAAACGAATCGGGTCAAGAACTATTCGAGCCTACCCGATCCGAGGGCACACCTTTATAAAGCCCCATGTTTTTCCCCTTTCCCCACGTTCATCGTTGTTGGCCGCCTCGAGTTAAAATGCCTATTAGGCACATTCCACCAAACCAGATAAATCAGGTGCCTAATTTTGTAGAAGAAATGATTGAGGAAAGGGAGGAGAGACTAGTGATGAAAAAATACGATCGAACGCAATTTCCAAATGCCCTTAAGGCAGAAAGGTATGAAAATTTCTTCCAAAATCATGCAGTAGTTTGTGAGAGATATGCTGTGATTACTGATTTTGCAGAGTTGGGAATATTGGCGGAGATGGAAAGGAGGAATTGGGTATGATTTTTGTGAAACGGTGAAGACGCCATTGTTGACTTGGTGTAAGAGTTTTACTCCAAAGTTGAGATCATCAACAGCACAATTCGAACGTACGTGAGGGCGTCCCACATTGATGTGGACGAAGCGTATATTAAGAAAGTGAGGCAAGAAGTGCCTCGGGTGCCAAACCCGACATATCCCCCGAGAAACAATGTAGCTAAGAATGCGGTTGGAAGGGAGTTGACAGGGGTGGCTGACTTTTCATGGGCGGGGAAGAGGTTTTTAAAACAAGGGGAGCTCATCGATAAATACAAGATACTAAACTTGATCGCGATGTCTAACCTCGCCCCCATAGGAAGAAAAAAATGAGATTTTACCTAACATGGCTCGTCTACTCTATGCACTTGGAAGGGGGCATAGCATCGACCTCCCCTTAGTAATCTTGAGTGAAATGAAGAAGTGATGTGATGTGAAGAGGAGTGCACTCCCTTTTGCCACTTTGGTGACTGAAATGTGCACGGATAATAGGGTTAGGGTGAGGCCCAAGATGGAAATTCAAAAGCCAATGGGGCCACTAAACAAGGCCTCTCTTCGGAGAAGCCAAGGTCATAGTGGCACACTAGCGGCTAGACAAGAGGTGCCCCCCACACATGGAGTTGATGAGGTGCAAGAGGAGATTGATGCGGAGGTGGAGAGAGATCATGCACAGACATAGGAGGCAGGCACCCACCGATCGCTACGAGAGATTATGCTTGGCATCGAGGCCAACCAAGACAAGATTCTCTGACAGCAGGAAGAAATTCTTGGCTATCTGAGAGGTGGACATGGTGTACTTAGAGGACCTGGAAGAGATGGAGGAGTTGAGAGTTATTTCTGTTCTTGGGGATTGAGTGTGTGATTATGGTTGTTATTTTTTTCTCTTTGGATGAACTTTTTGTTTTTGTGGGGTGTTGTGGATATTTAAAGATTTTTTTTGGTATTTTTTGTCATTTCAGTTAGATGAAATGAATCGTTGGTTTTTGTGTCAAAATGATGATCTTTTATGGAAATGAGGGATTCAATTTATATCTTTTAATTGTTTAAATTGCATGTACAAAATTAGCACTTTAATAATTTTTGTTAATGAAGGATGAAACAGATGTGGATGCTAAGACCATTTGTAAAAGTAACTAAGCACATGATCGGTTTGACACCTTAACTTAGCAATCGAAACGTAAAACCACATATCTTGGAAAACTGGTATTGTCTCTATGCTTAAATTATCAAATGTGCGTCGGTATTTGTTGTTTCCAAGGTACAAGATGATTGGACTAAAAAATGGAATCTGTATATAACCGACATTCCCTAAAAAACTCGACATGACCAGTGGAGATAACAATGGATACCATGGTAAGTTTCGAGCTTTACGATGCTTTTGAGATGATATCGACATTTACTCAAGTGAGCTCTTTCACTTCAATTGGTTTCAATAATCCCATTAACCTTGCTTTGATTGATGCAACTAAAGTGATCTATTGACATATCCCATAGGGAATACATGCATACAACATATCATGTGCACATACTTGAGAAATGATTTTAGGCCATCTTTTGATTTAACTTTGAGCCTTCACCATTTCTTTTACAAAGTTATATCCCTAGTTATCCATGCTTGAGCCTTCAAAGAATGATTTCTTTTTCAAGAAACCCATATGAAAACCAAGCCACAGAAAAATGTGCTTGACATACGTTTGCTATCTAATTTTCGTACACCCTCTTATAAATCAGTATGATACAAAAATGTTAGAAAAGGGAAAAAAACTATGTCAGTTGCTGTTGAATGAAAAGAAAAGTTAGTGGGAACAACCGAAAAATAAAAGGAACAAAAAGACAGAGAATTGCCACGAAAGTTAAAAATGAGACAAATGAAGGAAAGAAATACTATTTCTTGGCACAATGTCGAAGAAAGAGGTGTGCTACAATACATAAATAGAGGATAGCTTTTGAACACCATTGATGTCTTTTGTTAGCCAATGACTTCTGGCCATATTACAACCTATGAAAAGCCCTAATTGATCTCAAGTCTGATGCATATGTGTGTTGTCAAACAAAAGTTGGGCTATGTTAAAAAGTATTTCTTTAATTGCATCAATATTCTTCCATGAGATTATGCCAAGAACATGATCAGGTTGCTTTCTAAAAGTTTCACTCCCATACTAATTGCGCATGTGGCCATCCTCTGGTCACATGCTTTTTGAGAGACAAGTCACTATAATCGGGGGAATTTTTTTTGAGGACATTTCTAAGAGAGGTTTGTGAAATCAAAGCTATCCATGGATGGTGGTAACAGAGAATGTTTGTTATTTAACAATTCTTGTTTCTAGAATGACCATTCAAATGCCAATGTAACATATGCTAATTTTTGCATAGAGTAAGTATCAATGGAAAAGGAGCATACTAGATATAAGTCAAAATTGAGGGTTGGGTGTCTCAATGACCACAATGCTAATTTACTTTAATCAGCAATCTCACATACACATCTGTTCGACTGAAGTTAGTGGGTAGCTTCACTAGAAACCCTCACGAGACAACACTCATCCAATAGGGTAAACCCAGTGGTTTAACGGCTTGTAGCATACGCTAAATGCAAATGGATGACCTACAAAAAGACATTAGAAATAATTTACATTTAATTGTTGTTGTATTACTAGAGACTAGAAATATTTAGATTAGCGGTGTGATTAGTACTTAAAAGTAAAATCTCTAGAAATATTTAGATTGGGGGTGTGATTAGTACTTAAAAGTAACATTTTACTATGCCTTTTTGAGAGTAATTGTGCTTTGATAGAGTTGAAGTGATGTCATTTCAAGTCTGAATGTGAACAAGGGTTCAAAAAAAAAAACAAATATCACATTTGAGTGAGACACTAGTACATTATGGAACAAAATTAGAAAATTTGGGACCAAGGCAAGAACGTTCGAACGCCAACCAACGTTCCAATGTTACCTTACATCATGTGAAAATCAGACTGTTGAGACATTGCGTGTTGTAGGCAAGAAATAAGACCCTGAGCCTAGAAGGAAAAGCCTGGCGTACTTGAGTACCACATTCGAATGCCAATCAATGTTTGAACACCCCCTGGAATCATTTGAAGATTAGACTGATGCATGGAGTATGGAAATGAGTTTCCACTGAAGATCATAAGGTACTTGAGTGAAAAGGTTAGAATGCCAGTCAACGTTCGAACGCCATTAAAGCAAAGATAGAAGAACCGTTCGAACAACATCCAATGTTCGAACACCCAGAATGGAAAAATAGAAACAACGTTCGAACGCCATATAACGTTCGAACGTCCTCCGCAGATTGACTGCAGAGTGCTTGGCTTTTCACTTTGACTGGGGCGGCATACACTATTCATTCACCCTCTTGTCCCCTCCTCCTTGCCTATAAATACTCCCTTTTTTAGGAGAGAAAGGGTGCTTAGTAGGAGACTTGGTAGAGAGTTTGATGGAGTCTTAGACTCCCATTCAAAATGTAGACTTGCTATATGTTTTCTACTAGTAGTTCTTGAAGTTAGTTTGACTTTAGACCAACACTTCTTAGTTTGTTATGAAATTAGTCCTATATTTATGCTTTCAATTACTTGCAAGAAGGAAGATAGTTCATATTTTTGTTGACGAAGCAACCCTCCATTTCTTGGTTGAGGAAGCCGCCCTGCAATAGTGACTAGCTTTCTTCTACATTCATTGTTTATGTTTTTTTTCACTTCCATAGCTTGAGCGTCCTTCTTTCTTAGAGGAGTGAAACTCTTCCACTTTTCTAGAACTTTGCCAAAGCCTTGAAGGGTGAGACGTGATTCACTCATTCTTCGTTGAAGATTGGTTTCTTGTTCATTGTTTTATTATTTTGTAGGTCCTCTACTTGGAGGGATAACATCACTCACTTTTCTAGCTTTACCAAAGTCATGAAGAGTGAATAGTTTCACATTCACTCTTTAGTAAGAGGTGAAGGACATGTATAAATTATCCAAAAGTTATAATTGGGCATTGTTCTTATGCTTAATGTTTATATCCCCTTGCGTATTGGATGATTGATTGCATCTAGTAAAGCTAAGGTACTTTGCATAATCTTGGTTCTTTCTATGACACAGATGACTCTTGCATAGAAAGAATCATCAGTTCAAGGCAAGTACCCCGGCTAGATCTTCATGGCTACCCTTCAATCCTCCCTATTATTGTGCTTCATTTAAAGAATGGAATATTAACGTCATGGTTAGATTTCTTGAAAAAATACTTGCTTGATTGTAGACGGGCTGAGTCTCGACACAGACAATTCTTGTAAACTTCTAAAAAGATATCACAACCATGTTCTTAATTCTCACAGTCCATATTTAACTTGAAATTAACTTGTCATTGTCACGGGAGTTAATTGATTTATCAAGCATAAATATAATAAACCAGATGATTAACTACATGTCCAGTTCCTCAAATTAAGGAGTGACTTTCTTTACATTTGAGCTTATCTTATATTTTATCTAGAAAACTTGTCTTGGAAAAAATCTTGTATTCAGTCCAGCAAAACTCCCTAAAACTCACAACTCTAAATCATAAAGGTTACAATAAATTGGTCTCCACTGCTACTTACATTGAAATACCAACAAGAGTTCCCTGTGGATTCGATTCCGGACTCAAACCAGATTATTAGTACAGTTTGATCGCCTGCACTTGGGTGTACACATTTCGAATCATGTCAAGTACTCTAAGGTCGTCTCCTCAGGGAAGGATGTGTATCATCATAAAGGTGATTTTGGTGATAGAAAAGTGTAAAATCATTTGTTGTTTGGAATTGGTTTGTGGTTTGTGTTGTGAAGAAATTTAAATGAGAAATAAGTGTTGGCTAATCCAACGTTTCACTAAAATGGGAATACCAAGTCAACTCAAATCCTTCTTCCAATTGAGCATAGATGAATGATTGATTTGTGAGAAGTTAGAGATGAGATGAAGCGAGGATCTGAGCATAAACCGTGACAAGTCTATGGAATATCTAAGACTCACGATCTCATCCACCCTCTACCCAGTCAAACTGAACTACTGTATTATGAGAGGAGGAAAGAAAAAAAGTTGAAATGGCATACCCAATAGGAGGTCTCCTTTGGATTAGCCAACTAAAAAGTTATCTACTCATGCTTAAAGTAAAGATAACCATGGAATGAGAATACATTTTGAAGAAATGAAAATTCTAGCTAAATAAATGCAGGAAAACATAAGCTAAACTAGAGTGCATTGAATACCCATTTCCAACTAAGAAATTGAAGAACATAGGAGCATTAATGGTGAAATCTTTAATGGAAGATTAAACTTAAAAGCAACTTGAGATAAATGACATTAAAGACTTCAAATAAAGCTTAGAAGATTCTTACATGAAATTGGAAGACAATACGTGGAAGAAAATGTAAAAATCTCAACTTCTGTCCCTAACACTATTCATCTTCTTCCTGCACTATCTCTCTCTATATTACAATATATCATGCATAATGGTGTATCTCCATGCCAAAATGTCCATGGAGTGATGCCCTAGCTAGGTGATGTGATCTTCTTCCATAGGCCTGCTAAAGAGTGTGTTGTACAGGGGTGGTGTAGACCTTGTCTGCATACCCAACACCTCTGCTCTTCTCTCTCCTCATTGATCACCAAGGTTCCAAAAGTCAAAGAGAAGGTACAAGAGGGATGTCCATGGTGTTGGGAGTAGAAGGGGCAGGTAGGAGAATGTCTAGTGGGACCCTCAAGGCAGCAGAGAATGACCTGTAGAAATTGGGCTATATCAGTGCAACCTACCGGTATGGCATACTAGCAGGTTGAACTCTTGTAGCCAACTCCTACCGGTAGGTTTTTCCCTGTTTTATGATTTGTTGATTTCTTCACCTCCTGAGCTATCTTCAAGCCATTCTTTCATCATCATTCACCTCAACCCATATGAGAAGGCTTTAAGAAGCACCATTTATCTACAAACACCACAAATTTTCGTTAATAGCTCAAGTAACACAATTCCACTTATTTAATCCCCAAAAGGAAGTGAAAGAGGAATGTATTAGAACATGAAATATGCAATGTTTAGTGCTAATCAATGGCCCAAGGAGAGTTTATGAATAAAAACCCTAAAGAAGCATTTCAATTTTTTGATACTATTTCAGAGAGTTCTTTGATGTGGGACTCAACTTCTTCAAACATTGTGAAAAATAAGTCATCTATATCTGAAAGAGAAAAATATGTATTGAAATATGATGAAGATTTAAGAGCTAAAATGGCTAATCTATCTCGAAAACTAGAAACCTTAGAAATGAAAAAAATTAAACAAGTAGTTGTTGTTTCTTCTACTAATCAAGTATGTGAAATTTGTGCATTGTCAGGACATCCTGCTTGGGAATGTCCTATTATACCTGTCTTTAAAGAAGTCTTAATTGAACAATCTAATGTTGTTCCAACTTATACGAAACCATATTCAAATCCATATTCGGAAACCTATAATCCAGGATGGAGAAATCATCCAAATTTTAGTTGGAGAAATACACAACCTACAAATCAAACACAAGGCCCACCACAGCTACACAATCAAAAATATCAACCATATCAACATCCTTAGAGAAGAACTCTGGAAGATAATATGAATCAATTCATTCAAAATCAAATGAATTTCATTACTCAAACAACTCAAGCTTTTAATGATTTAAAAACTCAAACTTCCCAGAGTATTGAAGATATCAAGAGTCATCTCGCTAAGTTGACCTAGTCCTTAAGTAGTTCAGAGAAAGGAAAGTTTCCATCTCAACCTAAACCTCAACAAAGTTAGAGTCAAGCTAATTATGTGTCATCTGAAGCTTTGTCAAGTCAAGTACAATCAATTACAACACTAAGAAGCGGTAAGGTAATTGATAAAACTATTAAACCCAAAATTCCAAAGAAAATATGTAAATCAATTCCTTTAAATGAACCACTTGAATCTGAACCTTTAGTAAAAAAAAAAAATCAAAAATACAAAGTGAAAAGATCCTCCTTGTCCTATCCTTTTACCTTTTCCTCAAAGGGTCAAACAACTGTCATCTGAAAAAGATCAATCCGACGTTCTTGAGCTATTCAAACAGGTAAAGATTAATATTCCTTTGTTGGATGCAATAGAAAGAGTTTCGGTTTATGCTAAATTCTTAAAAGATCTTTGCACAATAAAAAGAAGGACTAATGTACCAAAAAATATATTTTCAACTGAACAAGTTAATACTATAGTACAAGTGGACACACTTCTCAAATACAAAGATTTGGGTAGTCCTACAGTCTCATGCCTCATTGAAAATTTTTGAATTGAACAAGCATTGCTAGATCTTGGATGCAGTTGTAATTTAATGCCATATTCAACATATACACAATTAGGATTAAGTGAGCTAAACCCTTCCAATGTTACACTACAACTAGCAGACCGTTCAATAAAAATTCCACGAGAAGTTGTGAAAGATGTTATTGTTCAAGTAAATCAATTCTAATTTCTAGCGGATTTCATTGTTATAGATACAAAACCCAATTGTCAGGCATGTGCATCTAAATACATACTTCTTATTTTGGGTTGGCCATTCTAAGCTACATCAAATGAATTGATTAATTGTAGGAATGGAGTCGGGAAACTTTCATTTGAAAATATGACTTTGTAATTAAATGTTTTTAACAGTGCAAAACAACATAGAGAGGAGGAAGAAATTTGTGGGGTAGATGAAATTGATGAGATTGTAGAGGAAAAAGTTAAGACATCTTCTTATTCTGATCCTCTATAAGTTTGTTTGATTAATTATGTTTATGATAATGGAAATCCTGAGGTGCAATTTTATGCTGATTTGATAAATTTTTTGCAGGAAATATCAGGGAATGTAAAAAGCTCTACTTGGTAACTTAAGCCTGATTAATCTATCCCTTATGCACTTCTTGTACATAATAGTTAGAATTTTTTTCTTTTCTATTTTCATTTCTTTTGTATAGTTTCTTTGTGTTTTTTATATTACGTTTTGTACCATGGATTTGTCTCATATTTAGCAATTGTCTTTATTTATTTTCACCATCTTATACGTTCAAGACAATGTTTAATTTAAGTTGGGGGTGTGAGTGTGAATTTACTTATAATAGTGTTTAATTATTTTTATGTTATTTTTTATTTAACTAGTCTTTGTGATTGACAGACGTTAAAGAACTGGATAAGGAGTCAATTTTCAATAATTTGTTGAGTCATTTTTTTTAAAAAAATTGAAAAATGGACGAAAAATTATTTTGGTTAAGTTTAATTTTACTACGTCATTTTTAAAAAGATATACATACGTTGATCATGCAAAAAGCTAGATATGTTAGAAATTTAAAAATTTTTGAAAGTCAAGCATAACCCTTGTATGGAAAAAGTACGTTTGCTAAACACCAACAAGAGAATCATCTCTGTGCTTGTGTAAGATGTGGTTGTACAGAACATTTGTGACGATATAATAAGTGTGCTGAACTAATTTCAAGTCGAGCGTCAGATCATTTACGGTGGATTAGGTATCGGTAGAGTAAGGAGTATCTTGAGACGTCATCCTATTCTACCATAATGTTAACAAGAAACGTGAGAAATGAAGTTAATCGTGCCACTGGTGTTATTAATCCAGATAGTTATGATACTGATTAAATATGATCAACGAAATGATTAGTTTTGGAAATAAATGTATGTAGTTGCAAATAAATGTAAATACCTATAGATTAAGTAGAAAAAAAATACCTATCTAATTTTGGGAATTGTAGGAATTTACAGGAAAAATAGCGCAATTGCAGAAAATCAGAGAAATAGTCTGCAATTACAAACCAAAAACCAGCCAGACAGCACCGTTTGGATGGTGGAGCTAGCCTCCGGATGGCAGTGCACTTATATATATATCTCATTCACACAGAAAATCGACTAGTTCAATTTCCCTCGCAACCAGAAAATTCAAAAAAGCCAAAATCTTCAAAGAAATAACTCTCAAATTTGCTACACTCAACGGTTTTTCTTCAAATCTTCTTCGATTATTCACTTATCCATAACATTTTGAAGATATCTACTAATTGAAATTCATTGAAACAGAGTATTTGAAGAGAAATCAAGAAAAATATGGATTCAAGACATAAAACAAGGAGGTCTTCAAGCCGAGCACAAATGGATCAATCTCCACCACCTCAAGCACCTCCACAACAACCTGGACCGGGAATTAACTTCAATGACGTGATGTTTGAAAATTTTGAACAACAAGACTAGTATGATACTAATTTTCTTACTAAAACTATTTTTTCTGAAAGACTAGTTATGTTTGAAGATTTTGAGAACATAGGAGTGAGACAAATTCTTGATGCAAGAGGATGGTTACATTATGTTAGATTATAAGTTCTTACTTATGACTGCTTAGTCCGTGTGTTCTATAGTAATGTTAATATAATTTAAGGAAGGCAATTGCGTGTGTTCGTACGAAGTAGTATTTTTCAAGTTACACTGGCTATTATAGCCAAATTCCTTCAACCCATGTAGAGACTAGAAAATCCCCAATATCCATACACCCAATTACCTGATTTGAATGTTATAGGAAGAGAAGTGACAGGGAACCCAAAATTTGCTTATGGGTAGACCAAATAAATACATAAAGCAAGGAGACCAAACTGACAAATACCATATCCTAAATTTAATAATAGTGAATAGTTTGCTACCCCGAGCCCAAAAGAATCAAATTTATACTGAGCAGGCTTATTTCTTATATGCATTTGGGATGGGACACACCATTGACCTGCCGAACTTAATCATGGACCAAATGATAATTGTTGTGGATAGAAAGAAACTCTCATTCCCGTATGCTATATTAGTTTCTCAGCTATGAAGGAACGAGGGTGTGATAATTGATCCTATCTGGAAAATAGTAGACCATTATGGAACATTGGATAAAAATTCATTTAAAAAGAGTCAGCAACGAGGGTATGATCATGGATCCTATCTGGAAAATAGTAGACCATTATAGAGCATTGAATAAAAATTCATTGAAAAAGAGTCATTGAGGATAGCCTGAAGAACAACAGGAAGCACCACCTCAACCATAAGAAGAGTCATTCTAGATTCTAGAAGAATTTTTTTCACAACAACAGCAGCCATAAGAGGATCAACCATATATACCAACAGATGATAGAACTGACAAACAAATCTTACTAGAGGTGGAAACCAGCATTACTCAAATCAACAAGCGTATAAATGAATATGAGCAGAATCAAGCTGAGCTTTTAAAGCTATTTAAAGATTGTTTTGGAGAAGGATATTCTACTTCCTAAATAGACTGGAGATTCTACAAAATAATTTGTTATCTTTCACTTATCTTTTTAATTATGCACTTTTATTTTATGCACTTGAACTTTAATTTTTGTCATGCACTTATCTGTTTTACACTTACGTATGTTTTGAAGTTGTTTGTTTTGTTTTTGTTATCTTTAAACTAGTTTTTGATAATCAAGAACTCATGTTTATTAAGTTAGGAGGATTATATCATATAATTTACAGTTGAATTAGGTTAATATTCTTATGCTTTGTGAAAATAGCCTTAATTCAATCACGCGGGATTTACATATTTTAGTTGTATGTTATCTTAATATTTTTGTTTAAACTTACTCTTATAAACACGAATAGATTTCTTTATTTTAGAAATATTATGAAATATTATACTCTTTACATATATAGTGGAGATGTATAATCAATTGAAGAATTTGAGCCAATCTTTCTTAGAGAGATATTCTATATATACTCAAGTAAACAACTTCAATTCTATGGTAAATTTTCTTTGAATAATCTCATTAATTTTATTTTGATTAGCACTTGTTAGATTATATTATTAGCATTGTCTTTAAAATTCTTTTATAGGAATTATACAGGAGTATGATTTCTGGAAAAATGATCTTAGGACATTTTTGAATAACTTGAGCCTTGACCATTTCTTTTACAAAATTATATCCGTAGTTGGCCGTGATTGAGCCTAAAAGAGTATAAATTCTTTTCATGAAACCCAAAAAATACTCGAGCCGCATGAAAATATATTAAACTCACTTATGTTACATAATTTTCATGCACCATCTTCTAAATCAGTAGGATACGGAAAAGTAGAGAGAGGAAGCTCCAAAGAAGTCCCCCCAAAAAAAGGGTTTTGGCTATTCAAAAGAAAAGAAAAACCCTTGAAAGGAATTTAAAAAGAAAAAACAGAAAAAAGAGCCAAGAAAGTAAAAAATGGAAAGAATAATCATATAAAGCCTTAAGAAAGAGATGTGCCACAATATAAAAGGGTAGCTATTGAATCCTACTGATGTCATTTCTTAAACCTTAAAGTCATGGCCACGTTACAACCCAAAGAAAGTCCTTTGTTATTCCAGAAGTCATGTATCTGTATTAATCCAGTACATCCATAAAGGGAGGATGTTAATAATATGTCTGATATAGTATTGATATCCAGTCATTAGATTATGTCAAATTCCAATTTTATTCAAAAATTTGTTCTTCAGATATCTTACATGTGATATTATTTGCTTTTTTATCAATATTCTAAAATCACATATAACTATTGAAGGAGTAGTCACTATAACATATATGTATTCTTTGCTGAGTGTATTTCAGGAAAGGATTGACATGAAGACTACCATGAAAGAGGGTAATATTTCCTCAGTGATTTCTGTTATAAAAGAAATCATTACACATAGAAGTTTTTATAAAAATATATAGATAATGTTACTACTAACGTGTGGTACTCTTATAGTGATCAGAGAAAGGAAGTATTGTAGCGATATACAAGAATACTAATTTAATTTTAAAAGTGAAAAGTATGAGTTATAAACTTCTAACTACTGAAGTTTGCAGGTAGCTTCACTGAAAATCTTCACGAGACCAAACTTGTCCACTAGGGATCACCTAGGGGTTCAACGGCTTGTTGCATATGCTAAATGCAATCGTGAATAAATCTACGAAAATTATTTTACTTCTGTTTTTTATTTTGGTTAAATATTTTTTAAATTTACCAGGGACTAGTAAAGTTTAAGCTGAGGGTTGTGATTAACCCTAACTAGTATGTAAAATAGAATGATTAAGTAATCAACTTTGTAGGATAAATTAATTAAAAATTATGAATTATGGTTTATGCGTAAATTAAATTTTTAAATATTTTATGTTTAGAATTACAGGGTTTAATGTACAATTACTGGAGAATACAAGGCAAATTTGCAAAGCTAAAAACAAAGAAGGACCAAAGTGTAAAGTGACACATGGAAGCACAAGAATATGACACATGGAAGCTCAAGAATGCAACATGTGAAACCTACTGCAAGGCACCACCATCCGGATGGTGGTGGTGGAGTCCGGATGGTTACCTGGGTGGCTGGAGCTTATACTTCCACCTCGTGCTTAACTTTTGCCTATAAATAGGGGTGCCATCCTTTGTTTTAAAAGGAGGCCGGCCTTCCTTGAGCTTTAGAGAGATATCCAAGGGAAGAAAAGAAATATAAAAGAAAGAGAGAAAGAGAAAGTGCAATCCAAGCCGGTCAGTCCTATACTCCTTCTGATATTCTATACTTCTACAGATCTGTTGTATCTTTCTATTCGGATAGTTGAACTACCGCCACTTTGTTGTTTTGAATAATAATAATAAAGGTGGTTGTATTTCAGTTGTTCCTTGTGAAAGAAGTTTTAGAGTATGTGTTTTAATTTCAGTTGCAATGATGAGTGCCCTCACTTCTTGCTTGTCAGTAGCAATAGAGTGTGAGTAGTTGTTTATACGCTTCATTAAAGGGTGAGTATATGCATACTATTTGTTAGATTATGGAAATGCTAATGTTTTGTTTTGTTTTATATATTTATCTATATATGTATTATACGCTTCATACATGATACAACAATGTACGTAGTTTCAGTGTTATGCCTGGAATTATGTCATCGATACATCATCAACCTGCCTGTTAAACAACCACGGTGTTCCTACCGGTATGACTTGTCCTCCACCAGAACATTGAGGATGTTCTACTGATGCATGGTACAAAACCTAAATGATCCTCATGAATGGCTTGTCCTTCTGGGTTACTAGGGTTGTTTAATTACTATTTATATATAACTATATTGTCAGTCGAACAACCATGGTGTTCCTACCGGTATGGCTTGTCCTTCATCAGAACACTGAGGATGTTTAACTGGTATATGTATATCACAGATAACATATGAGTAATTCAAGTATTCCTCGTGAATGACTTGTCCTTATGGTGCACTTGGATTAGTCAATTGACACATCTATAACCGGCTAACCTAAGAAGTTGTTGTGTTATGACTTAATACCACCAGTTAACCTAAGAAGTGACTGTGTTATGGTTTATTATGTACACACTAACTATCATGAGATTAATTGAATAATGTAAGTATTCCTCATGAATGACTTGTCCTTCTGGTTTGCTTGGATTAATCAATTGACATGGATACCACCAGCTAACCTAAGAAGTTGTTGTGTGATGGTTTATAAACATCAGAACTAACGGTTAACTTGCTAGTAAAATGGGAATTACTTGCTATAAGGTGGCATTTCCAGTATTTAACCAATATAAAGCATATGAGATCCTTAAACTGAAAGGTATATTTTATATTATTGTCATTTATAAGCTTATCTCATTTACTTTATTTAACTAGACTAGTTATCAATCTAAGCTCACACCACAAGGTATTAAATGTTATACTGCTTCAAACAATAACTTTGCTGTTTATTTTATTTATTTTACATTCTAAATTACTAAAAACTTTTTATGAGATCAATACTTGGACTTAAACCGAGAAAACTACAATTTGATTACTTACACTTGGGTGTATAATTAATATAATTCATATCACTAAAATAATGTGAATCACACTCCTTTGCATGTTTGGATTGGCACCTACATTCGCAAAATTATCACCCGCATCCTTGGGTGGGTCTTGGACAATTTTCATGCTGGGGCCTTAGGGTTGACCAACCAATCGGTTTTGTTCATCCCGTGCCCACATACAACAAACTATCTAAAAATGAAAATGTAAACAAACAAAAGTATATACAAGGAACAATATACCTCATCCCATGATGAATATCATGGGACTTACCTTCATTGTCTGAAAATCACCTTCTTGATTCAATACTTCGCCTTCCTCAGCTACTGCGCCAAAAATGCTTGATGTTTTTCATTGTTGTGTTCCCAATTTCTCAACACCAACCTGAACAATGTGTGTGGATTATACGGATAGGGGAGTGTCACTCTCCCTCAAAATGATGCAAGAGATGGAACTAACGCATGTATTGGTGTGTGGGTGAACAAAAGTGCTCCCCATGCGCAGGGAGTCCTTTAAGTGTCGTGTTTTACTTGGAAAAGTATTACAAAGGTCATCTACTCAGGGAAGAAGATGAATCATGTTGAAGGCAATTTTGGTGAAAAAGATAAAAGTATAAAAAATCTTTGTTATTTGAGTTTGGATTGTGATTGTAACTTGATGTAATTGAAATGAGACAAGTGTTGGCTAATCCGAAGGGTTCATTCCAATGGGAATGTCAACTCAACTCGAGACCTTCCCCCAATGGTGTCTTGATGTTTGATAGATTCCAAGGAAGCGAGGGACTAGAATGGAGGTGAGGATCTAAGCATACCTTGTGACAAGTCTACGGGATATCAAAGACTCACAACCACATCCGTGATTAACACAAAACATTGCATATTTAAAGTGCTTTTACATTCCTTTTTGGGTTAGCATTGGTGGTCAATATGAGTGGATAGGCATTATTTGTGCTAATTATGGAATTTCGGTATATTGTAGATAAATAGTGATAAATGATGTTTGCTAAGCCTTCTCATGGTGTCTAAGATGGATAAGGGTGATGGGATGGCTTGACGATGGCTTAGGAGAGGAGGAAACCAAGAAACCAGCAAAACAAGGGAAAACCTACCAGTAGGCCATACTGGTAGGTTTTAGCTACTGAACTTAACATCCCGCCTTACATACCGGTATTTTAAGTCTACTGGAGTGCAACCTACCTGTGACACCCCAAAATCTGGGGGTCCGTTGATTACCCATCAACCCGCAGAATGCCCGTGTATACTGAAAAACTCGATAACACACCATTATGCTCCATTTACCGGAGTCCTTAATTTAACAAAAAATTGGGCAGAGTCTCTTTTGTATAAAGAACTCTACCAAAAACGCAACCTGTGCAATTTTAAAATCATATGACCAATCTGAGGTCCAACATAAGCCACTGACCACACTGGGTCCATTTATCCATACTTTTGACGCCCCCAAAACTGAAATTCCTATGTCAAAGTATTAAATGTGACATGACGTATAAAAGTGTAACATGACCATATAAAAGTGTAACATGGCGTATAAAAGTGTAACACTGCCATATAAAAGTGTTACATGGCGTATAAAAGTGTAACGCTGAAAGTGTAACACTACCACATAAAAGTGTAACATGGCGTATAAAAGTATAACACTGTCACGTGAAAGTGTAACATGGCGTATAAAAGTGTAACGCTGCCATATAAAAGTGTTACATGGCGTATAAAAGTGTAACACTACCACATAAAAGTGTAACATGACGCATAAAAGTGTAACACTACCACGTAAAAGTGTAACATGGCGTATAAAAGTGTAACACTACCACATAAAAGTGTAACATGGCGTATAAAAGTGTAACACTACCATGTAAAAGTGTAACACTGCCATGCATCACTGTGACTTATCAACACATCACACCTATGCATCAACATGGTTAATATAAGTTCAAACTTCAATCCTTTTACATAGATTACATGCAAAAGTTCAATTACAAGTCTAGTTTTACAAAAATTGGATTAAAAGCCACAAGTCGGCTTTTCTTCATTCTTGGGGCCCCGAATGCGAGCCGTCCACCGGTGTATAACCCACACCTGAAATATTTTCCCGTATAGGGTGAGCCACGCTCAGTAGAATAATTCCTACAGAGGCTACTCTCCACCTAGATGCACATGGAATGCATACAAGCAACATTCAACAATCCATCACATTCCATTCAAGAATATGCAATCCCCATGTTGGAATTTTTCATGTCCTGTTATGAAATGAGATGAGACTCACCCATGCATTTTAACCCCGAGCCATCACCGGCTCCCACAACACAATGCAATGCACTTGTGCAATGAAACCGTCAAATGACGAAAATTAACCCAATGATCTTTTTGAATAAAATTCATGTATTTTATAAATCAGATCATTATGGGATGATACTCATTGACAGAGTATGTTTCTATTAACAAAATCTTGTATCTTTTTGGGCAACGAATTTTAGTATCTCAACCTCCGGTTCCGTAAACACCAGCACTTTTCTGGAATTTCACCGCCGGCAAAGTGCCTGAACCATGTAACCGGGCCTTGAACCCAAGGGAGTATCTAGCCCTTCTTGCCATACCCGACACAAGTTTTTCTCATGCAATCATGCGACTGCATGTGACCATCGGTCCACATTTCCAAGTCCACATATCAACCACCAAACATGGTGTTTGATTTAAACCATGCACCCACACACCAACACCCATGCATAAAGCCCATGAATGTGATGTCAACACCATGCCCAATATGCAATAATACCAAATGAGCAATTTATCAACCACATGTTCAATATGTAATGTATATCATACGAACAATCTCAACATATTTCAAAATGGCCATGGCAAATTATATTATAAACATACAAATACCATGCTTTGTCACAATGTCAATATATCAAAATGTGTATATATTCACAATTCCATTAACACAACGTCCAAGCATGTTACACATAAACTATGCAAAACATACTTAATTTTCACTTAGGCATTTAGTCAAACACCTTAAGGGCACTCAAAACATGTAATCACATATCATAGCCCACATAACATCAAACATCAAGGAATTACTTAAGTAACTCAAACATATCAAATTCACTCAAGAAAGTAGTTTAAGTCATCTCTAGACTTATTTCTCACTTTCTTAACTATCTATATATATATGTCCACATACATATAGATACATACCCAAACCTCATTCTATGGACATCATAGGCTTGGAATAGACCCAAGTAAGAAAAACCTTACCTCTTGAAGCGTAAAATACCCGTAGGAAACTTCGAGAACAAAATTCAAGCCCAAATCTTTGATTTCTCCAAAATCCCCCTTTTGGATCTTTGGTGAAACCTTCGATTTTTGGTATGGTCTTGTAGCTCTCGTAGAGGAGAACACTTTTTGTTCTTAGTCCAAGTTGATTCAACCAAAGCTTGACCCTAGATCTTAAGAAGAAAGCTAAAGAACCCTAGCTTTTCTCTCTATTCAACTCCAACGTCCAGAACCAGCCAACCCAACAGAATCCCTATCCATAAAATCAGCTTTTTAGCCCATATATATTTTAATGCTTGGCCCAAATTGCGCCACACGCCCCCTGTTATCCCGGGTCCGCTTTCGCCCCGAAACGATTAATTTTCGCTCCGGTTCAAGCTTAAATATTTTTATATAAATTTTATTTAAATTCTTTTCTAACTTTCAAAATTTTAATAAAAAATCGTTTTTGGGGTCACCGGATGCCCGTCTACTCGAAAAACGTGAAAAATCCGACTATCTCAGAATTTGACGGAATTCGACAAGGTGACTAGATTTCGCGATACGAATCCAACGGCAAAATCCGTTTCCTCATCTGAGGTCTAGAGAATGAGTATCTCAAATAAGCATTAGAATGGTAAATAACCATTTTGCCCTTATGCACAAAAAGTTCAAATTTGCCCAGGTTTTATAGTACCGGTAGGTTTCCATCGACCTACCAATAGGTTTTATTGAAACAGCTTAGATTCTACATGTCATGCTCTATCATCTTGGGGGTCCCACTAGACATTCTCCTGCCTGCCTCAGACACTCCTAATACCATGGACGTCCCTCTGGTACCTCTTCTTAGAATTTTGGAGCTTTGATCATCAATGAGGAGAGAGGAGATAGAAAATGTTGGGTGTGGAGACAAGGCCTGCACTTGCCTACTCCAACCTATGCCTTGTTGCCATTATGGAGGGAAAAGACATCACACAGCTATAGAGGGCATCCATGGATGTTTTTGGTGGGGATACCACATTATGGAGGATACATTGTAATATAGAGAGAGAGAGTCTAGGAAGAAGATAAATAGTGTTAGAGAGAGAAGTTGAGATTTTTGTATTTTCTTCCACAATTTTTCTTGTAATTTGCTGTAGGAACCTTCTAAGCATTGTTTGAAGTCTTTATGTTATTTATTTCAAGTTGCTTTTAAGTTTAATCTTCCATTCAATATTTCACCATTAAGACACTCATGTTCTTCATTTTCTTAGTTTTGAAATGGGTATTAAATGCATTCTCTTTTAGTTATGCTTTCTTTCATTAACTTAGCTATAATATTCATTTTCTTGATAATGTCCTCCCATTTCATTGTTGTTTTCATTTCAAGCATGAGTAGCTAAGTCTTTAAGTTGGCTATTCCAAGGGAGACCTCCTCTTGGGTATACCATTTCAACTCATCTTCTTTCCTCCCCTCTATGTATGATGGTTCCGTTTGACTGGATTGAATGTGGACATGGTTGTGAGTCTTTGACAGCCCGTTGACCTGGTCACGGGTTATGTTGGATTCTCACTTCCATCTTGTCCCGAGCTTCACATGAATCAATCGTTCATTTATGAACCATTGGAGAAAGGTTTCGAGTTGACTTGGCATTCCTATTGCAGTGAACCCTTCGGATTAGCCAACACTTATTTCCCATTTCATTTTCATCATAATACAATCACACACCAATTCCAAACAACAAAAGATTTTACAATTTGTTTTTACCAAAATTGCCTTCTGCACGATTCACATCCTTACCTGAGGAAATGACCTTGGAATACCTCAAAGTAAAACTCGACATACAAAAGTCTTCTTGCGCTTGGGAAGCATTTTTGTTCATTCACATCCCACATTTTCATCATTCTAGTCCAGTTTTTCTTTGCCCTTTATTTTGACATCTTTCCAAGGGAGAGTGACACTCCCCTCCACTCATACTTAATATACATTGAGGGATGATGTCAGGAGGTTAGGGAAGACAAGCAAACAAACCAAGCAATCCGCTTTCAACCCAGTCAAACCGAATCAACGTACACTATGAGAAGGAAAGAAAATGAGTTGAAATGGCATACCCAATAGGTAGGTCTCCCTTGGATTAGCCAACTATAAACTTTGCTACTCATAATGAAAGCAAGAACATAAACATAATGAAGAGAAATTGTAAGAAATAAAGTTTGGAACTTAACTAATTCAAGAAAACACAAAACTATAGGAAATTGCATTTAATACCCATTTAAAGTTTGAAATTTAGAAAACTCAAATACATTAATGGTAGAAGTTAAGATACTCAACTAAACTTGAAATGTGCTTGCATTAAATGAGATTAAAGAAATGAAACAAAGCTTAAACAAGTCTTACAAGAAATTACAAGGCAATGTGTGGAAGAAAATGCAAAAATATTCACTTCTCTCTCTAACACAATTCATTTTCTTCCTTGGACTCTCTCTCTATACATTACAATGTATCTGTCTAATGCTGACCTTTTGTCTTCCAAAAAATCCATAGAGCCTCCCTAGCATGTGTGATGTGATCCCAATCAATAGGGGGCTGAAAGGGATGAGTTGGACAGGCTAGTGCAGGCCTAGCCTGCACACTCAGCTTTTTCTCTCTCCTCTCTCCTCTCTCCTTATTAATCACCAAAACTTCAAAAGTCCAAGCAAGGGTGAAAAGGGGGTTTCTTGTGTGTATGAAGTGTCAATGACAAGTGGGATACCCAATGGTGGGACCCCCAAAGTTGTAGAGCTTGAGATGCAGAATCTGAGTTGTTTCAGTAAAACCTACCGATAGGTCGATGAAAACCTACCGTTAGGTTTAAATCCAGTGAGCAATACCTATTAGTAGGTTTGCTGTAGGTGCAGGTTGATTGTTGGGAAACGTTGTTGTTCTTAAGCTCCTAACATGAACCCTCAAACGTGTATATGACTTATGTGTGTGGGTGAGTGTCACTCTCACTCGTATTCATGCAAGAGAAAGGGCAACGAAATGGTGGTGATGAAATGAACAAAATGTATGAAATGTGAAATGTGAACAAAAGTGCTCCCCAATCGCAAGGAGTCTTTCGTTTATCGTGTTTTACTTGGAAGAGTATTCCAAGGTCGTCTCCTCAGGGAAGGAAAGTTCAAGTTATGTGAAGGTGATTTTGCAAAAGGTAAAGAAAGTGTAAGATCTTTTGTTTGAGTTTTGGAGAGTTATGCGTTCTTAAGGAAAATGCAAGGAAACAAGTGTTGGCTCATCCAAGAGGTCACTCCAATGAGAATGCCCAATCAATTAGAAACCATCCTCCAAGGGTTTATAGATGAACGATTGATTCGTGGGAAGCTAGGGATGAAATGGTGAGGATCCAAGCATAAACCGTGACTAGGCCTATGGAATATCAAAGACTCACCACCACATCCACTCTCAACCCAGTCAAACCGAACCACCGTACACCGAGAGAGGAAAGAAAAAAAGTTAAGATAGAATCCTCAAAGGGAGGTCTCCCTTGGATTATCCAACTTAAAATATAGCTACTCATGATAAAATGAAAGACAAGCAGAATGTAAATTGATATAATAAAGAAATGAAGCATGAAACTTAACTAAATGCAAGAAAACATAAACTAAGAAGAAAAATATTCAATACCTATTTTAAGCTAGAAAAGAAGAAAAACTTAATACAACAATGGTGAAAGCTAGAGTAAAGGATTAAACTAGAAATGAACTTGCAATAAATAACATTAAAGACTTTAAACAAAGTTTAGAAGATCCTTACAAGAGATTAAATGACATTGGAATGAAGAAAATGCAAAAATATAAACTTCTAGCACTATTCATCTTCTTCTTCCTTGAACTACTCCTAAGCTTAGGTAGCCACACTTGAAATGGTTGTGTAATGCTGAATATATTGTTGGAGAGCCTTGAATTTTCGTGCATGGTGGTCCCCTAGCATGAGTGTGCAGGCCTCCCATCAATAGGAGGTGAGTTGATGGTCCTTGACAGGCTAGGAAGAGCATAGCCTGCACCCCACATGGCTGCCCCCTTATCTTCCATCCTCCATAAATGCCAAGCCTCATAAGTCTTCAAAGTGTGCAAGGGAGGCATGTAAATGTGTAAGGAAATGTTGGGCGGCAAGTGGGAGAAGTGTAGGTGGGACCCCCAAGCAAGTAGAGGTGAGTTGCAGGAGTTTCAGGGCTGCTTCAGGAGGGCGTACCGGTATGTGTACTGGTACATTTTAGCTACTAGAGTTCGGCGTACCGGTACACGTTAGCTACTGGAGTTCGGCGTACCGGTACGCATACCGGTACGGTTCCTTCTCTACTTTGGACCACTTTTTGTAGAATCGAAATAACTTTTGATCCAACTGTTGAATTGAGCTGCAATTTTGGCACGATATAGAAGACATCCAGATATACAACTTTCATGTTTTGCACTTTTTCAGATTCGAAGCGGATCATGGTCAAAATGGAGGAAAACCGAGGCTCTGCTTCCAAAAGATGTGGCAGCTGGTGCCTTTGTTCCCAAACACCAAAACCTCTTTGATTTCTTCACTTTTAAGCCTCCAAATCTTCATGTATTGTGTCCATGCCTTCACCACACATCCATCATAGTTGCAAGATCCTAAAATCTATCATTTAATTTATAAATATATGCAACACCAAAAATTTAATACTATTCATAAAATCGGCTAACTCTGAGTACTTAGATGCAAGAGTTGAGTTTAAATGCATGCAATGAGGCCTTTACATATGCAATATTATGCACTCATCACAGGTCCAGTAGCTAAAACCTACCGGTAGGGCCTACCGATAGGTTTTTTCTTGTTTTGTAAAATTTTTGGTTCCTCCATCTTTGAAGCAAACACCAAGCCTCCACCTCATCTCCAATCAACTCAAGCATCATGATAGGACTTATCAAGCACCGTTTAGACCCCTTTGCATGTACACATACTGAAACTCCATTAAAATCATGAACATTGCTATTCCGCTCATTTTAACTGCAAAAGCAAGTGTAAAAGGGATATGCAAGTACATAAAATATGCAATGTTTTGTGCTAATCAATCAAGAGCTCACAACCATGTCCGCATTCAACCTAGTCAATCCAAACACTTTACACTACGAGGAAGAATGAGAGGGAGTTTGTTTCACATACCCAAGAGAAATTCCCCTTGAATTAGCCAACTAAAAGTCTAGCTACTCATGATCAAAGTAAGAACAATCAAAATGTAAAGAGACATGGTAGTGAAATGAAGCATTAAACTTGTATTGATCCAAGAAGAGGTTAAACTACAAAAGCAAATTCATTTCATTCCCAAAATATAAAGCTTGGAATGAAAACCCAAATGTAGAAATGGAAATACATTAACATTAAGCTAGACTTGGTTACAACTTGAAATAATTGAGATTAAAGTGTAAGATGTGAAGATTACAAGTAGAATAAAGCTTACTACAATGAAAATGGTGAAGGAATTGCAAAAACCTAACTTTCTCTCTCTAAAACTTCATCTTAGTCCTGGGAAATTCTCTCTCTAAAAGCTTGTGTAAATATGAATAATGTATAAGACTTGGTCAAAATTCGTCCATACCACCTCCTTGGTCTGTGAGAACTGAGTTCCAATGAGTGGGAAGTGTGACGTCCCTAAAATCCGGAGTCCTTTTTAAACCGTTGACCAACCGTCAACCCGCAAAAATATCCGTGAATGCCGCAAAATTTGACATAACGCTAATAGTACCCTTTTTTCAAAATTATAACTCGCACGTATTACCCGTGATTCCTTTAATCAATTAATTCAACCGAGGTCCTATGTGTCTCAATATACCTCATTTAATGTCCTTTTATAACTTTTGAACTAAAACAATCAAAGTCCAAAGGTATGACAAAACAATTTTAAAATTTCAGATTTTTGAAAAATCTTCCAGAAGGTTTTCATCGACCTTCTAGACAAAAATTTACATTAACCTTCAAGATCTTCCGAAAGGCTTTGATCGACCTTCTAGAAGGTTTTGCCTACTGGAAAAGTTCTTCCGGAAGGTTTTACCTTATGCACAGAAATTTACATTAACCTTCAAGATCTTCCAAAATGTTTTGATTGACCTTTCGGAAGGCTTTGCCTACTGGAAAAGTTCTTCCAGAAGGTTTTCATTGACCTTCCAGAAGGTTTTACCTTCTGGACAAATATTTACATTAACCTTCTGCATGGTTTTTATCGACCTTCCAAAATGTTTTGCACGTGTTTTCACAAATCCTTCCTTTTTCATTTCCAATTAATTCCTCAGCCAACCAAAACATGTTTATTAATTTTTTCCACCTAAAACATGATCCATACTAGTTCCATTACATACAATTCCATATATTTACACGTCAAAATGGAATTTTAACAAAAATTTTACACAATGAACTATAAAAAGCCACAAGTCAACTTTCAATCATGCTTAAGGCTCGAAATGGGTATCGTCCACCAGTGTAAACTCCGCACCTAAAATATTTTCCTATGAAGGGTGAGCCACACTCAATAGGGTATCTCCTAAATAGGCTACTCCCCAACCTAAGTGCATATGAAATGTGCACATGCAACATTTAATGAGCCATAATCATTCCAAGCAAGAATATGCAATTCAACATTTGAATTTTACCATGACATGCTATGAAATTAGATGAGACTCAACCATGCCCTTAAACACGAGCCCTCACCGGCTCCCACCATATAAAGTATGTCAATGTATGATAAATCTGTCATTGATGTTGTACATCGTATGACAATTTTATAACAAAACTCATGTGTCTTTACTGAGTAGCGGACTTTTGGTGTTGTACCGCCGGTTCCGCACACCGATACACCTTTTTGGACTTGCACCGACAGAAGTGTATAAACCAGTGGCCAGGTCTTGCACCCGAGGTAGAGTCTATCCCTGCTTACTATACCCGACATAAGTTTTTATTTTTCATGCAACCGTGCGACTCTGTTGAAACTTGGTTCAACGATACCGAGCCCACTCATCATCCACCAAGTATGGTATTTGACTTAACCATGCCTACACCACCCACACTCATGTCCAAATGCCCATGAATGCGATGCAATGTGTAATTGCAATATTATCACCATGTTCAATATGTAATGAAAGTCATATGAACAAACTCATCATAAATCTACATCCATGATAATTTACATCAAAAGCATATAAATATCATAATTGATCTCAATGACAATTTCTCTTGACAACATGTATATATTAACATTCCATTCAACCCAATTTCCAAGCATATTATCACATAATCATGCAATTAACATGCTAAACTCATCAAGGCATATGGTAAGCACACAACATGCCCACAATCAACATTTTTATACCAAGAATTTTCATTTCTACATTTCTCAAGAAACTACTATCAAGCAATTTCTATATATCAAAATCAAGATAGAAATTATTCTACCCAATTCCAAAACCCATTTCACTAAATCAACATAATAGGCAAGTGATACATATCTCTATCAACCTACCCATTTCATATAAATCTCCTAGGTTTGAAATAAGCTTAACTAGGAGGGAACCCTACCTCTTGTAGTGTAAAATCTCGTTGGGAAGCTCCAAGAACCCCAAACAAGGTTGAATATCCACTTCCCAAAAATCCCGGCCCAGGGATCTCGCCCAAAACCGACCTCCTTGGTATGGTTTTGTAGCCCACATCGAGGAGAACAACTTTCCTTCTTGGCCCGAGCGGATTCGACCACTCAATCTCCGTAGATCTTAGATAGAAGGTGAAAAAAATTCTCTCTTTTCCCTCTCTTCTCTCTCCCTCTTTCTATCGGCTGAGATTTGCTGAAACAAGTGGGAAAAAAATCAGATTTTTTCCCTATTTATATTTTTAGAATACTTGGCCCATAATTGACCACACGTCTCTTTTAGTTTCGGGTCCATTTTCACCCCGAAACGATTTAATTTCGCTCCGGTTCAGTTCAAAATATTTTTAATTAGTCTTGACTTCATTTAATTTAAAAGTCTCAGAATTTTCCTAAAAATTTTGTATTTGGATCTCTTGGGGCCCGACTGCCTCGTAAAACGTAAAAAACCTGACTATCTCAGAATTCAACAAAAATTGACATGGTAACTAAATTTCGCGAGATGAATCCAACGGTAAGTTTCGTTTTGTCATCCGAGTTCTAAAAAAACTCAGGTTTGTAACCCTTATCATAGTGGTAAATTTCCATTTTGTCCTTTATTCATAAAAGTTTAAATTTACCCTGGTTTTACATTCTGCCCCCTTCAAAGAATTTCGTCCCCGAAATTCATGCACACATAACTACATGCACATGAAACAAGTAATCTTCTACCTAAAATTGTAGACATGTACCTCCGTCCTCGAATAAGAATGGATAATTGGCATGAATGGTGTCCTCACGCTCCCTTGTTCCCTCCTCCACTCCCTGGTGCTGCCACAGCACCTTCACTAGCCTCACAGTTTTGCCTCTCAAAACTTGCTCCCGGCTATCCATGATACGCATCGGTCCCTTCTCGAAGGTCCCATCTACATCAACCATCATTTCACCCCAATCCACCACGTGTGTCAGATCTGGAGTATACTTCCGGAGCATGGAGACATGAAACACTTTGTGAACACCCGACAAATTTGGTAGTACTGCCAACCTGTAAGCTACTGTACCCACCCTCTCAAGTACCTCAAAAGGCCCGATAAACCTCGGTGACAACTTTCCTTGTTTTCCGAATTTGACCACTCCCCTCTTAGGTATCACCTTCAAGAAGACGTGATCTCCCACCTCAAACTCCAAAAGTCATCGTTGTCTGTCGACGTAACTCTTCCGCTGGCTTAGAGCCGTAAGAAGACGCTTCCGTACTAAGTTTACCTTCTCCGAGGCATCCTTAATCAATTCTGGACCCGTAGAGGGTACATCTCCCACCTTCGTCCAACAAACTGGAGAACGGAAAGGCCTCCCATACAGTGCTTAATAGGGTGCTATCTGCATGCTTGCTTGATAACTATTGTTATAGGCGAACTCCACTAAGGATAAATGATTTTCCCAACTACCCTTAAGGTTTAGGACGCATGCCTGCAGCATGTCCTCTAAAATCTAGATGGTCCTCTCAGATTGAGCGTCAGTCTAGGGATGAAAGGTTGTACTCATCGTCAACTGTGTCCCCATGGCTTGCTGGAAACTCTCCCAAAAGTGAGTCGTAAACCTGGGATCCCGGTTCAATACTATAGATATGGGCACCCCATGTAACCAGACAATCTCTCGAATATATAACTTGTAGAACTCCTCCAGGCTGAAGGTCATCCGCACTGTCAAAAAGTGTGCCGACTTAGTAAGCCGGTCCACTATCACCCACACTGCATCATGTCCCCGCGATGTCCGTAGAAAGTGGGTCACAAAGTCCATCGTGACATGCTCCTACTTCCACTTCGTCATCTTCAAAGGATGGAGTAACCCTGCTGGTCTCTGGTGCTCGACCTTGACTTGCAGACATGTGAAACATCTACTGACAAAGTTTCCAACGTGCATCTTCATCCCACTCTAATAATACTGGTGACGAAGATCATGGTACAACTTCGTGCCACCTGAATGAACTACAAAATGGGAGCAATGAAACTCCCTAAGGATCTCCTCTCACAGATCTATCAACTGAGGAATCACAACCCT
Organism: Ilex asprella; assembly: GCA_023539305.1. Classification (NCBI taxonomy): domain Eukaryota; kingdom Viridiplantae; phylum Streptophyta; class Magnoliopsida; order Aquifoliales; family Aquifoliaceae; genus Ilex; species Ilex asprella. The sequence goes on along the minus strand of CM042193.1, from coordinate 26,614,399 downwards.
TCCTCGATACCGAAGACTACCATCCGAGTGAATGGTCCAGCCCTCGTCACTTGTACCTACATGTACACGATCCCAGATGGACAATAGCTCTGTGTCCTGACTTTGGGACTCAATCACTCTGCTTAGTAAGAAAGGTATAGCCACCAAACTACCCAAAGTGTCTTGAGGCTGACCTACGTAGTGTAGTCCGGTCTGCCTCACAGTCTCGAGCATCTGCCACTCCCGAGAAGCCACACTAGCCAGGACTCCTCGTGACTTTCGACTGAGTGCGTCAGCCACCACATTCGCCTTACTAGGATGATAATGCAAAGTGAAGTCATAGTCCTCCAGAAACTTCATCCACCTACGTTGTCTCATGTTGAGGTCCCGCTGTGTAAAGATATATTTTAAACTCTTATGGCCTAAAAAAATCTCGAACTGCTCACCGCATAGATAGTGGCGCCAAGCATTCAAGGCAAAGACAATGGTCGCCAACTCCATGTCGTGCGTGGGTAATTCTGCTAGGGCTTCTTTAACTGTCGGAAACCGTAACCCACCACCCTCCCGGATTGCGTCAAAACACAACTGAGTCCGTCCTTGGAGGCATCACAATACACTGTATACATCCGTCTCCTCTCCGGGACTATCAAAATTGGAGCTGAAGTCAGCCTCTTCTTTAACTCCTGGAATGTCTTCTCACAAGAATCATTCCACTCAAACTTGACCTCCTTCTAGGTCAATCTCGTCATAGGTCCAGCCAGTTGAGAGAAGTCCTCAATGAACCTCCGATAGTACCCTTCCAATCCCAAGAAACTGCGTATCTCGAAGACTGACTTCAGCCTCTCCCAATTCATGACTGTTTCAACCTTCTTAGGGTCTATGGATACATCCGCAACCGACACTACATGTCCCAAAAATTTTACCTCAGTCAGCCAAAATTCACACTTGCTGAACTTGACGTATAACTAATGATCTCTCAAGGTGTGGAGAACAATCCTCAAGTAACCCTCATGCTCCTCCTCAGACTTGGAATATATCAGGATGTCGTCAACAAACACCACGGCGAGCTGATCAAAATAGGGAACACCCTATGCATGAGATCCATGAATACCACCGGGGCATTCGTTAACCTAAATGGCATCATGGTGAACTCTAAATGCCCATACCGTGTTTTGAACCCTATTTTATTGAAATCTACCTCCCTAATTCTCAACTGATGGTAACCCGTTCGAAGATCTATCTTGGAGTAGACTCTCGCTCCCCTCAACTGATCAAACAGATCATCGATCCTCGATAAAGGGTACCTATTCTTGATAGTAACCCAGTTTAATTGCCGATAGTCTATACACAGTCATAATGTCTTATCTTTCTTCTTGACAAACAATATCGGCACTCCCCATGGCAAAGTGCTCGGTCTGATAAAAATCTTGTCCAACAATTCTTGCAATTGGACCTTGAGTTCTTGTAGCTCAGCTGGCGCCATCCTATGTGGAGTTATAGAAATGGGCGAAGTGTCAGGATGCAACTCAATACTGAAATCCACATCCCTTTGGGGAGGTAATCCGGGTAGTTCGTTCGAAAAAACATCCGCATACTCACAAACAACCCGAGGTAGGCCCAACTCTTGTCTTACCTTTTCCACCAGAGTAAGGCTCGCAAGCTAACCCATCAGCTGCTCATGCCATTGAGATTCGTACACGGCTTGGGGTAATGCATTGTGCTTTTCCCCCTAAAACTTGAAACAAACACCTTCCGGCGTATAGACAGTGACCCTCTTCTGATCACAATCTATAGCGACTTGGTGTGCCGCTAACCAATCCATTCCTAGGATGGCATCGAATTCTGACATGTCCATGACCCTAAGGTCCATGGTGAGCAAGATCCCCAAGATCTCTAACTCACAACCCGGACATATCCGATCAACTCTCACCCTAGAGGAGAACTCACATGTAATGACTCTTCCAAGGTATCCACCTCTAAGCCTAAGCCTCTAACACATGATGCAGATATGAATGAATGTGATGCTCCAGAGTCAAATAGCACCCTAGCCCATAAGCGCGAGAGTAGAAATATACCCTGGATGACTGACTGATTCACTGGGCCAGCCTAAGGTGTGATTGCGTAGACACACCCCCGAGTCCCAAAAGTTTCGGCCTACAAGCCCTGCCCCCGGCCTTGACCCATGCCTTGGCCCATCAGGCCTGACTGTGGAGTCCCTGCTCAAAAAGTGGTAGGGACCTGAGTAGCACCCTAGAATTGGTGCTGACTTCCCTGGCCAGTGACGGGGTAGGGAGGAATGTAATGTGTCTGTGGTCGTCCCACTAATGATTGGGACTGAGAAGTCCCATAACTTTAGGATCCCTGCCTCTAAGGACAATACCTTTTCATGTGTCCTGGTTGATGGCAATAGAAACATGTCCGTGAGACTGCCTAACTGGAAGCTCTGAAGTGTCCCCCACTCTGGGAGGATTGACCTTTGCCTTGGCCTTGGTAGCTACGGCCCTGTCCTTGATGTCCTTGTGGGGTAGAAGTCCTCTGCTTCTTTCCCGAACTAGAAGAAGAGGATTGACCCTCTTTCTTCTTATCCTTAGCACCCGCCTCCTGGATGCTTCGTGCATCTTCAACTTCTCTCTTAATGGCCATGGCTGTCTCGACCATTGTGCCCAAGTCTTGTAGGCAGAGGCCCATAATCATTCCCCGGGTGGGTAACTTCAGACAATCCTCAAATTTTCTTACTTTGGCCATGTCCGTGATCACGTAATCATCGGCAAAATAGGCTAGCTCTGTGAACTTGGCCACCTATTCTATCACTGTCATGGCGCCTTGCTTCAATTCTAAGAATTCCTTGGCCTTCGAATGTCGTAAGGTCGCTGGGAAGTACTTGCCCATTAAGAGTTCCAGAAATTATCCCCATGTCATGACCTCGATGTTCTTCGAGTCAGCCACACCTTATTTGGGCTTCTTGTTCTAGCTGGAATGCAGCTAGTCTGATCTTAGAGGCGTCTGAGGTGATCTCCATAGCCCTTAAGATCTTATCCACTTGTCGAAACCAATGGTTGACCACCATCGAATCTGCCCCTCCTTTAAAAATCGGAGGTTTGTGTGCTTTAAAATGTTGGAGGTTACTCGTGCCTCCGTGACTTGCATTGGCGCTAGCCTGTGCAAAGGTTGCTGCCATCATGCCCATAGTTTTGTTAAATGCCTGTTGGTCAAAGGCTAGTGGTGGTTGATTATTGTTCCACCCACCACCTCAGCGTCTCCTTCCTCTACTTGCCATCTACATAAGTCAGATAGCAAACGAGTCTCACATTATATCCCAAGATAGGGATCAACATTTTAATTTTTGAGAATTTTCTCATTGCCCCACTAGTAGAGCATATGTCGCCCACTAGTAGACATTTACACCCTGAACTATCCTGTTCATCCCTTTTTCTGAACATAAGATTTTGTTTTCTAAACCTAGTGCTAATATTTTTTATATACACAACACCATGCATATAACTCACATAGCACCTAGCACATAATCATGTAGCAAGTAAAGCAGATACCATTAAATGCACATGGAATGCAATGGTCTAAACCTAATGCCTATCAAACTTATGTATACCATTTACCTAGGGCTTACACCCTCGTTTCTCTCTTGCAATGGAAGAGGATAGACTCATTTCCCACAAGACCCATATAAGATCTATGGCCTATGCTCTGATACCAAGCTGTGACGTCCCTAAACCCGAGGATCCTTTTTAAACTGTTGGCCAACCGTCAACCCGCGAAAATACCTGTGAATGCCGCAAAATTCGACATCACGCTAATAGTACCCGTTTTACTGGAATTATAACTCACATGTATTACCAGTGATTCCTTTAATCAATTAATTCTACCGAGGTCTTATGTGCCTCAATATACCTCATTTAATGTCCTTTTATAACATTTGAACTAAAAGAATCAAACTCCAAATGCATGACAAAACAATTTTAAAATTTCAGATTTTTAGAAAATCTTCCGGAAGGTTTTCATCGACCTTCTAGAAGGTTTTACCAACTGGAAAAGCTCTTCTAGAAGGTTTTCATTAACCTTCCGGAAGGTTTGACCTTCTAGACAGAAATTTACATTAAGCTTCAAGATCTTCCGAATGGTTTTGATCCACATTCCGGAAGGTTTTGCCTAAAAAAATCTTCCGAATGGTTTTGATCAACCTTCCGGAAGGTTTTGCCTACTGAAAAAGTTCTTCCCGAAGGTTTTACCTTCTAGCCAGAAATTTACATTAACCTTTAAGATCTTTCGGAAGGTTTTGATCGACCTTTCGAAAGGTTTTGCCTACTGAAAAAGTTCTTCCGGAAGGTATTATCTTCTGGACATAAACATACATTAATCTTCTGGATGGTTTTTATCGACATTCCTGAAGGTTTTGCCAGTGTTTTCACAAATCCTTCCTTATTCATTTCCAATCCATTCCAATCAATTCCTCAACTAACCAAAACATGTTCATTAAGGTTTATTCACCTAAAACATGATCCATACTAGTTCCAGTACATACAATTCCATGTATTTACACGTCAAAAAAGAATTTTAACAAAAACTTTACACAATGAACTATAAAAAGCCACAAGTCGGCTTTCCATCATGGTTGAGGCTCAAAATGGGTACCGTCCACCAGTGTAATCCCCGCACTTGAAATATTTTCCCACAAAGGGTGAGCCACGCTCAATAGGGTATCTCCTAAATAGGCTACTCCCTAACTTAACTGCATATGAAATATGCACATGCAACATTTAACGAGAAATAATCATCCAAAGTAAGAATATGCTATTCAACATTTGAATTTTACCATGGCATGCCATGAAATGAGATGAGACTCAACCATGCCCTTAAACCCGAGCCCTCACCGTCTCCCACCACAAATGTATGTCAATGTATGATAAATCCGTCATTGATGTTGTACATCGTATGATAATTTTATAACAAAACTCATATGTCTTTACTGGGTAGTGGACTTTTGGTGTCGCACCGCCGGCTCCGCACATCGTTACACTTTTTGGACTTGCACTGACGGAAGTGTATAAACCAGTGGTCGGGTCTTGCACCCGAGGGAGAGTCTATCTTTGCTTACTATACCCGACATAAGTTTTTCTTTTTCATGCAACAGTGCGACTCTGTTGAACCTTGGTTCAACGATACCGAGCCCACTCATCATCCACCAAGTGTGATGTGTGATTTAACCATGCCTACACCACCCACACTCATGCCCAAATGCCCATGAATGGGATGTTCCCGTGTAAATGCAATGTAATGTCTAATTGCAATATTATCACCATGTTTAATATGTAATGAAAGTCATATGAACAAACTCATCATAAATCAACGTCCATGGTAATTTACATCAAAAGCATATAAATACCATAATTGATCTCAATGTCAATTTCGCTTGACAACATGTATATATTAACATTCCATTCAACCCAATTTTCAAGCATATTATCACATAATCATGCAATTCACATGCTAAACTCATCAAGGCATATGGTAAACACACAAGATATGCACAATCAACATTTTTCTGCCAAGATTTTCCATTTCTACATTTCTCAAGAAACCACTATCAAGCAATTTCTATATATCAAAATCAAGATAGAAATTATTCTACCCAATTCCAAAATTCATATCACCAAATCAACACAATAGGCAAGTGATACATATCTCTATTAACCTACCCATTCCATATAAATCTCCTAGGTTGGAAATAAGCTTAAATAGGAGGGAACCCTACCTCTTGTAGCGTAAAATCACATTAGGAAGCTCCAAGAACCCGAAACAAGCTTGCATCTCCTCTTTCCAAAAATCCCAGCCCTGGGATCTCGCCCAATACCGACCTCCTTGGTATGGTTTTGTAGCCCACGTCGAGGAGAACAACCTTTGTTCTTGGCCCGAGTGGATTCGACCAATCAATATCCGTAGATCTTAGAGAGAAGGTGGAGAAATTCTCTCTTTTCCCTTTCTTCTCTCTCTATTTTTCTATCGGCTGAGATTTGCTTAAACAAGTGGGAAAAAAATCAGATTTTCCCCTATTTATATTTTTCGAATACTTGGCCCACAATTGGCCACACGTCTCTTTTAATTTCGGGTCCGTTTTAATCCTGAAATGATTAAATTTGGCTCCAATTCAAGTTCAAAATATTTTTAATTTGTCTTGACTTCTTTTTTTTTTTAAAGTCTCATAATGTTCCTAAAATTTTCGTAGTTGGGTCTTCCGGGGCCCAACCGCCTCATAGAATGTAAAAAACCTGACTATCTGAGAATTCAACGAAAATTGACATGGTAACTAGATTTTGCTAGATGAATCCAACAGTTAGGTCCGTTTCTTCATCCGAGTTTTAAAAAAACTCAGGTTTGTAACCCTTTTTATAGTGGTAAATTACCATTTTGCCCTTTATTCATAAAAGTTTAAATTTACGTGAGTTTTACAGGAAGAGATTGGACACTTCAACAAGCAAGGATAAGTCAAGCATGTACCTCCCATGCTTCACCAACCACTCCTCTTCTCTCTCATACCTCTTTTATGTTTTTCTCTTCTAAAATTAGACTTTAGGGTGTAAGAGACCATCATAGTGTGTCAATGATGTCAGGTTATACTTGGGATGACAAGAGGTGGGCCCCCAAAGTAGGTGGAGTCATGTTTGTAGGCTTTTGGCATCTTTTTAGGAAAACATATTGGTTGAACATCAAACACCTACCGGTGGGTTTTTGACAGTTAGCCTTTTCTACCAGTTGGTTTGTGGCAGTGGCTGCAGTAGAAGAATTCTAGTGCACTCTTCCTACCGATAGGTTTTGGAACTTCTACTGGTAGGTTTTCTACTGTTTTGGATTTTTTTTGGTCTCTTAATGTCCTGAGCCATCCGTTAAGCCTTCATGTCTTCTCTATTGGCTTTAATCACTTAATGGGAGGCTTAGTATATGCCCTCACTTGCTCATCTCCTAGTTGCTTGCAAAGGTTGAACGCATTGAGATACATGGTCATGTTTCCAAATGCAAGCTTCATTAGACCATTCCTGCAATTGAGCATGCAATTAGATGTTGCAAGGAAAGGCCTGCCAAATGTGACAGGATTTTGTGAATTAGGGTTAGCAACGGGGTGAGTATCAAGCACAATGAAATCAATGGAAAAATAAATTTTGTCCACTTGGACCAAAACATCCTCAACAACTCCTCTAGGCGTTCTCACACTTCGGGCCGCTAGTTGAAGAATGCTTGGGGTTTGCTTCAACTCCTCAAGCTTGTTGATACACCGAGAAGGGTAGGAGGTTCACATTTGCCCCCAAGTCTAGTTGTAGTTGTTGATTAGAATTTTTGTTCAACATTGGTTTTAATTTTGTTTATGAAATATTAAGATTAACATTATTAATTTTTCAAAATTGGATTTGACAAAAAATTAGATATGTAAAGTCTCAAGACTTAATTATGGTAATGACTATTGGTTTGTTCAATTTGGATACAATTAAGTCTCTTATTTAATTTTTATTTACTTACCTAAAAATTAGGAGATTGTCTTCTAATTACTTGAGGAGATAGCATTCTTATTAAATTAGGAGATTGTTGCCTAATTAAACTAGGAGATTGCCTGCTAATCAAATTAAGCAATTGTCCTTTACATTGATTAGAAAATTGTCTTCTAACAAAATTTGGAGATTATCTTCTAATTACATAGATATTGTCTCCTAATCAAACTAAGGTATTCTTTTAATTAAATTAAAAGATTATCTTCTAACTAAATTAGTAGATTGTCTACCAAACAAAATAGGAAAATATTCCTAGTCAAATTACATTTTCTTTTAATTAAATTGGGAGATTGTCTTCTAATTGGATTATGATATAGTATTGTAATAAAATAAGAATTTGATTCATAATAAATCACCACCTAAACTAAAATCCTACCACCTAAACTACGAAATTAGGACTTCTATCTAGACCAACTTTGGGAATTTGATTCTTAATGGCATCCCACCCAAACTAAAATCCTAGTTTGAGTAGGATTGCAATCAAAGGATTCTAATAAGATTATGACTCTTATTTGGAATCAAATTAGGAATTTAATTCCAATTAAAAGATCAACTGAAATAGACTCCTAGTTTGACTAGGAATTTTATTATAGAATCATAATAGTACTAGGACTCTATAATATTAATTTTTTTTTGTTTAAAATCATTAATTTTAATTTTATTAAAATTAAAATAATCCTTAATGGTTAAAGAAATTGCAATCTGAAGATATTTGTGTTATAATTAGAATAATTACATGTTTTCTTTTATTCATGCAATGTGATTGTATGGATGTAGAAATGATCATGGACTTAGACCAAATAATTGAGCTATGTGATTGGTTTGAATGTAATGCAATGGTATTTTGTTCTATGGGTATGTAATTTTTTAAAAAATGGGGCTTGCATGCCTCATTTCTCCTTTCTACATGTAATTTCTTATCTCACCTCTTATTGTACAACCCCTTGATCTTGATAAAGGTTTCTTTTCATTAATGTAATGAATTAGAATAGAATAGTTTAGTAGGATTAAAATCAAGGATGGAAGCATGGTGGAGCCCATATGCAAGTTCATGGAGGTCCATTAGAACGACACCCAGAAGATCAGCATCCTGAGATGATACATTTATCAAATTTTATCATCATGCACACAGACCTATGCTCAATTCAATGGTTCAAATTGAATCAAACAAAAGTTCCATGATCATTAAAAGGCTAAAAGACCCAAATTCCCATAGATGGATATATGTCCATATTTTATTGAAAAATATTTTAAATTGATGTATTGAATCATATTTTGTGATGATTCACTTTAATACATTGATATTCTCACAGCCTTAATTTTAAATTTTAAATTTTAAAATTACTTTTCTTAAATGGGTTAGTGTGAGTATAATATATTAGTTGGACTAATAACAAAAAAAAGACTAGAGTTAATTTTTTATGTCAATGAGCTGCATGTATGCATGATGAGACAATTAGACCTCCGAAATCTCCTCCATAAGATATTAAGTTGTAATAAAGAGACATTATGAATGTTTTATCATGGTCTTTCGCCGTAAACACCTACACTTACAAATATTCGAGCGTGATTAGTAGGCAACAGATATGTCGGGACTATTCATTTTTGGGAATTCTTAATAGCTTATTCAAGCATATGGTACCATGAGGGAGGTGATTAGCGTAAAATATTGCATATCCTATGTGCATTTACATCCCTTTTATACTTGCTTTTGCTGTTAAAATGAGCGAAATTGCAATGCTTGAGCTTTTAATGGAGTTTCAATATGTTTATAGGAAAAGGGGTTCAAATGGTGCTTGTTAGGCCTTATCATGATGCTTCATTTGTTTGGAGATGAGGTGGAGGCTTGATGTTTGCTGGAAAATTGGAGGAACCAAGAATTTTGTAAAACAAGGAAAAACCTACCGATAGGCCCTAATAGTAGGTTTGGGTTACTGGACCTACACCTACTGCAAACCTACTAATAGGTTTTTCTCACTGGAGTAAAACCTACCGGTAGGTTTTACTGAAACAGGACAGATTCTGCATTTCAAGCTCTGCAACTTTAGGGGTCCCACCGTTGGATCTCCCACTCGTCCCTGACACTCCTTACACACAAGACACCCCCTTTTCACCCTAGCTTGGACTTTTAGATGCTTGGACATAAATGAGGAGAAAGAGAAATGAGGAAGCTGGGTGTACAGGGTAGGCCTGCACTAGCCTGCCCAACCCATCCTTTTCATTCCCCTATTAATTGGGATCACATCACATAAGCTGGGGGGCTCCATGAACATTTTGGGGAGGAAGAGACTCCATATTCACAAGGTATTACATTATAAAGAGAGAAGCATGGAGGAAGAAGATGAATAGTACTAGAGAGAGAAGTTGATATTTTTGCATTTTCTTCCACACATTGTCTTGTAATTTCTTGTAAGACATGTTTAAGCTTCATTTAATGTCATTTATTGCAAGCACATTTGAAGTTTATTCTTACATTTTGGATTTCACCATTAATGCATTTAAGTTTTCATTTCAAAGTTCTTCAAATGGATATTAAATTCATTTTTCTGTAGTTTATGTTTTCTTTCATTAAACTAAGCCCCAATCTTCATTTATTTGCAATGTGTCTTCATTTCATTGCAATGTGTCTTCATTTCATTTATGTTCTTGCTTTAGATATGAATAGCTAAGTCTATAGTTGGCTAATCGAAGGGAGAACTGTTCTTGGGTATGCAACTTCAACTCATTTTCTTTCCTCTTCATAGTGTATGTAGATTCGGTTTAACTAGGTTGAGTGCGGACGTGGTTGTGAGTCTTTGATATCCTGTAGACTTGTCACAGGGTATGCTTGGATCCTCACCTCCATTTTTAGTCTCTCGTTTCTCATGAATCTATCAAGCATCTAGACATCATTGGAGGAAAGCCTTGAATTGAGTTGGCATTCCCATTGGAATGACCTCTTTGGATTAACCCACAATTGTTCCATTTCATTTTCGATCACAAACAACAAATCACCAAAACACAAAACAGAAAACTCATAGATTTTATCCTTTTCTATTTTCACAAAATCACCTTCACCACAATTTGATCTCCTTCCCCGAGGAGACGACCTTGGAATACTTTTCTAAGTAAAACACAATACTCAAAAGTCTCCCTGCGATTGGGGATTACTTTTGTTCACACACACACACACATTTCATTCTACACATTGATTTTCCCAGTTCTTGCATTGAATCTGAGTGAGAGTGACACTCACCCACACATATAAGCCATATCCACACTGAGGGTTCATGTTTTGAGATTTGTATACAACGGAAAACAGCCATACAGAATGATACCAGTAAGTTTCAAGATACTATTATGTTAGGGGCTTATTAGTCATAAACACCTACACTTACAAATGGTGGGTGTGACTTAACTAGGGTAAATGGGCTAAAATGCTATTATGTGATTTTACTTATGCTAGTGAGCCAAGGATGATTGAAAGTTGCATAAGATACATTAGGTAAGAATTACCTACTCTTTAAGGATTAGTATAACCAAGATGATATTATGTGAGGTATATTAATTTAAGGTGGGACACCAATCCCCACTATGAATAAAAAAATCTCTAATTCCATAGGAGTGGGTATGGATTTTAGAAATAGTGGGAGGTAACATTATGATTTAATGACCCAATCTAATGATTTAAAATGAAATTGCTAATTCTAGATGTATTATTTGATCTACATGGCCAGTCTCAACCCTTTATCCAAAATTACTATATTCTTGAGTTTGATCGACTTGAACTTGGTAGATTGAAAAATAGAACTTGAGAATTGTTCTCATTTTTGAAAAAAAAAACAAATACCAATGGAAAATATTTCTACTGCGGCAAAGTTGGGTATTGTATGAGAAACAACTGGGAATATCTCATTTCCATTAAGGACATGCCTTTGAAAGGTATGTTCAATATATTATTTACTAAAACTGATTTGTCAGTTGGTTCTACTTTATTTTAGGTATTAGAGAGCACTTATAATTTGTACATATATAATTGTTTGTATGAACTAAAGGAAATTAGAAAGGTAAGAAGATGAAAGAGTCCCATTGTGTGGGAAATGAAGCAAGTGTTGTTGCATTAATTGTGGGGACATGCTACTTGCCATTACCATCTATTGTTGTTTTAGATTTTAGGAATAGTTTATTTATGCCTAATATGGTAAGAAACATATATTTGTTCCATCACTGTATAATGGTAGTTCTAGATACATTTTTAAAAGAAAAACATTTGTTCCTTTACTTTAAATTCTAATTTGATTGGATTTGACACAATCTTCAACGGCCTCTAATTCATAATGACAATATAAACAATACTAAACATATTGATACAAATGTCATAACTTATAAAAGACTCTGAGATAATAAGAATCCTAGTTATATGCGGCATATTAGATTAGGATATATTAGTGAGGATGAGGTTTACATGTTGGTTAATATGGGCAATTAGTTCCATGGGCTTGTGAAGCTCATCCATCATTTTAATCGTATCTAATGGGTAAGATGAGCAAAGCACCATTTTTAGGACAAGGAAAAATAGCTACATATATTTTAAGATTAATACATAGTAATGTATCTGGACTATTGAGTTTAGTAGATCAAAGTAGTTATTTGTACTTCATAGCTTTCACCGAGGACCATTCATGGTTAAGGTAAGTGCACTTAATGAAGTGAAAATCTGAAGCATCTAAAAGGTTTAGAATTCTGATATGAAGTAGAAAAATAAACTAGTAAAAGTATTAGAACTCTTTGATTAGATCGAGGAGGAGAACACTTAAATGCGAAATTTTTGGATTATCTCAAAAATTGACATTATATTACAATGGACTCTTTCTCCAACACCACAACTTATTGGTGTTTCTAAAAGTATAAATTGAACACTATAGGATATGGTTCGATCAATGATGAGTTACAATGACTTATTTATCTCTCTTGGAAATTTGCCCAAGAGATCACCGTATACCTCTTAAATAGGGCGCCTTTCATATTTGTCCTAAGATACCATTGATTAGTACTCAAATATAGCATATTATTATGCCCTTTTTGGACTAATTATGTTTTGATGAAGTTTAAATGATGACATTTCAGTATCTAAAGTGAAAAAAGGGTTCAAGGGCAACAAAAAGTACATTTCAAAGCAATACCAACACATTAGGTAACAAATTGGAAAAGCTTGGAACAAAGAAGTGACGTTCGAATGCCAACTCACATTCGAACGCTCATAAGAACCAGGCCAACTGAGACATAATGGGTTGTAGCCAAGAACCAAAGCCCAAAGTAACAAAGAACCAACGTTCAAACACCAATTCATGTTCGAACGTCCACTGGAGCACTAACAAGATTAGACTGAAGACGTGATTTGTAACCACAAATTAATGACAAGTTCTGAATGGACTGTGGAAGGAGTTTTCCTAGAGGACCATATGTCATGTGACATCTGAGTAATAAGGATAGATCCCAGCTGGCGTTTGAACGCTTTTAGAGCAATGGAAAAAGAAAAGTTCGAATGTCACCCAACGTTCGAATGTCCTTAGAGCAAAAACAATAAACACGTTCGAATGTCAACTCACGTTCGAACGTCCTTGACAGACTGCCTACAGAGTGGTTGGCTTTTCACTTTGACTTCGGCAGCAAGCACTATTTCTTCACCCCCTTTGCCTTCTCCTTGCCTATAAATACTCTGATTTTTTGGAGAGAAAGGGGCAGCACTTCTACTTCCTAATGTTCTTAGTTTTCTCTTTGGTAGAGAGTTGGGAATCTTAGACTCCCACTTATTTCTTTACATTCATATTTTCATTTTCTTGTATTAAGAATTTTTAGTTTCTCTATTTATTTGTAGTCTTTACATTCTTGTTTACATTTACTTGTATTAAGAGTGTAATTTCTCTATTTACATTTAGTCTTTACATATGTGCTATCACATAGATTCCTATGTTTACGTCTTTCACTTCCATTGTTTAAGCTTACTTCTTTCTTAGAGGAGTGAAACTCTTCCATTTTTCTAGAGCTTTGCCAAAGCCGTGAAGGGTGGAACGTGATTCGCTCATTATTTGTTGAAGATTAGCTCCTTGTTATTGTACTTTTATTTTACAAAGTCCTCTACTAAGAGGGATGAGCATCACCACTTTTCTAACTTTATCAAAGCCATGAAGAGTGAGTAGTTTCTCATTCACTCTTTAGTAAGAGGTGAAGGGAATGTATAAATTATTCGGGAGTTATATTTATGCATTGTTCTAATGCTTAATGTTTATTCGCTTGTTTATTGGATGATTGATTGCTTCTAGAAAAGCTAAGGTATTTTGTATAATCAAGAGTCTTTCTATGACACAGATGACTCTTGCATGGAAAGACTCCTCGTTTCAAGACAAGTACTCTGGCTAGATCTTCATAACTACCCTTTAATCATCCCCGTTATTGTGCTTCATTTAAAGAATAGAATATTACAGTCATGGTTGGATGTCTTGTAGAAGCACTTGTTTGTCTGTAGACGGGTTAAGTCTCGACACAGACAATTCTTGTAAACTTCTAGAAAGACATCAGAGCCATGGTCTTAATTCTCACAGTCCATCTTTACCTTCCAATTAACTTGCTGTTGACATGGGAGTTAATTGAGTTATTAAGCATAAATATAATAAACCGGATAATTGACTACATGTCTTGATCCTTGAACTAAAGAGTGACTTTTATTTCATTTAAATTTATCTTATATTTTGTCTAGAAAACCTTGTTGGAAAGAATTTCATATTCAATCTAGGAAAAACCTCTCAATCTCACAACTACAAATCTCAAAGGTTACAATCGATTAATCTTCACCGCTGCTTACTTTGAAACACCAACACAACAAGTTCCATGTGGATTCGACTCCGGACTCAAATTAGATATTTACTACAGCTTGACCGTCTGCACTTGGGTATGCACATTTCGGATCAAGTCAAGTTTTTGGCGCCATTGCCAGAGAACCTTGGTAAAATTGGATTCTTCTATGACTCCTGGCCCACTAGACTGCATCAGTTTTTCGAAATGATGGCCCAAGGAGATCTGGAGGAGACATTCTATTTCTTTAACACCATATCCAATAGTTCTCAGATGTGGGACTCAGTCTCCCCTACCACTAGTGAAGCCAGACCATCCATTTCCAAAGGGGAAAAGTATGTTTTGAGAGAAGATGATGACCTGAGAGCAAAAATGTCTACTTTGTCTCGAAATCTTGTTGCTTTAGAGATGAAAAAAGTTCATCAAGTCGATATGGACCCTTCCACAGAACAAGTGTGTAGAATCTGTGCATTGACAGTACATCCTATTGGGGAATGCCCTACCATCCCTACATTCAAAGAAGTCTTGTTCGAACAAATAAATGCAATCTTGAACTTCAACAAGCCTTACTCCAATTCGTACTCTGAAACATAAAATCCAGGGTGGAAAAACCACCCGAACTTCAGTTGGAGGAACACACAACCAACTCCCATGAACCAACCACAAAATTCACATCCACGACCTCAAGGACCTCCCACATACTAACCACCACACAAGAGGAACCTTGAGGTTACAATGAACTAGTTCATGCAAATCCAAATGAACTTCAATGCCCATTCCACCCAATCTTTTACAGAATTCAAAGCAAAGACAACCCATTCCTTCGAAGATCCTTAAAATCACATTCAAAAGTTGACTCAATCCATGAGCACACAAGAAAAGGGTAAGTTTTCTACCTAACCAAAACCTCCACAAGACCAAGCCCAAGTTGTCACTACACTAAAAAGTGGTAAGGTGATTGACAAGACCATTAGAGACATGCTAATTCCATAGAAAAAATCGAAGTTAATTCCAATCAACTCATCCGTTGAGCTTGAACTTGTAATTGAAAAAGAACTTGAGCTTATGATAGTACAAGAGCCAGAACCCTCTGAGGAAAGAGAACCTTCATGTTCAATTCCTAGTCCTATCTCGCATATACTTAAAGCCACACAAAAGTTGAATCATCACCCTGAAATTTACGAGCTTTTCAAGCAAGTAAAAATCAACATCCCACTTCTGGATTCAATCCAATAAGTACCATATTATGCCAAGTTTCTAAAAGACTTGTGCACAGTCAAGAGAAGCCGAAATGTCCAAAAAAGAGCATTCCTGACAGAACAAGTCAGTACCTTGTTACAATGCAGAACTCCTCCAAAATACAAGGACCCTGGATGTCCAACTGTATCATGTGTCATTAGAGATTTGAAAATAAAAGAAGCACTATTAGACCATGGAGCTAGTGTTAATTTGCTACTCTACTCTGTCTACCAATAGTTGGGTCTGGGTGAACTCAAACCCACTTGTGTCACACTCCAGTTAGTAGATAGATCTGTCAAAATCCCTAGGGGCATTGTTGAAGATGTGCTTATCCACGTGGATAAATTTGTCTTCCATGTTGACTTCATTGTTCTAGATACTCAACCAACATTACATTCGGAGAACCAAATTCCTATCATTCTTCGTCGACTCTTCCTAGCAACTTCCAATGCACTAATCAATTGCTGGAATGGAGTAATGAAAATAACTTTTGGGAATATGACTCTTGAGATGAATATTTTCAAAATTTCTGAACACCCAGGAGAGGATAAAGAAGAAGGGGAAGTGAACTCCATTAAATCACTGATACAGAAACATCTGAGTGACACATTCTGTGAAGACCTGATTGAATTATCTCTTCTAGAGTCCAGCTCATTTGATTCAAACGATGATCCAAAAATAAAAAGTTTCCCTACTCATGCTATTGAGACATGGGCCCCAAAATTTGAAGAAATTTCACCAAATGGCACAAAGCCATTCCCATCAAGTGACAGGCCACCAAAACCTGAATTAAAACCTCTCCCATCTGACCTCAAGTATGCATTTTTAGGAGAAGATGAGTCATACCCAAGGGTAATTTTCTCTAAGCTCACAAACTTGCAAGAGTCTAAACTGATTGAAGTTCTTAGAAGTCATAAAAGCACCATTGGGTGGACCATCGTTGAATTGAAAGGTATAAGCTCGTTGATCTGTAATCATGCAATATACCTTGAAGAGAACTTAAAACCCTCTCGTAAAATGCAGAGATGACTGAATCCTCATATGAAGGAAGTTGTGAGAACTTAGGTACTTAAACTCTTAGAAGTAGGAATAATCTTTCCCATATCTGATAGCAAATGGGTTAGTCTAACCCAAGTTGTAGCCGAAAAGTTCGGGGTCACAGTGGTAAAAAATGATGCCAATGAACTAGTACCAACTCAAGTCGTCACAGGATGACGAATATGCATTGATAACCTAAAACTGAATTTGATAACTAGAAAAGACCATTTTTCTCTCCCATTTCTTGATCAAGTACTAGAAAGAATTGCAGGCCATGAATATTTCTATTTCCTAGATAGATATTCTGGGCATAATCAAATTGAGATAGACTTAAATGATCAGGAGAAAACCACATTCACGTGCCCCTTCGACACCTTTGCATTGAAAAGGATGTAATTTGGACTTTGTAACACTCCTACAATATTCCAAAGGTGCATGCTAAGCTTGTTTAGTGACATGGTTGAAAATATTTTGGAAGTATTCATGGGCGATTTCTCTGTCAATGGTGACTCATTTGATTTGTGTATGGCAAACTTAGAAAAAGTGTTAATAAGGTGTAAAGAAGCCAATTTGGTGCTTAATTGAGAAAAATGTCATTTCATGGTAACCCAAGACATTGTCTTAGGATACATTGTGTCGTCTGAGGGCATGACAGTTGACAAGAAAAAAATTGATCTAATTGAAAATCTCTATTTGTGCATACTCCTTTTCAACCGAAATGAAAACATGGGTCAAGTAAGGAATGTCCCCAAATACCAGCCTCAAACGTGGGTAGGGACTTATTCTGTGATGCCATGAATTTTTGTTTTAAATTTTTGTTAATAAGCTTTCTCTGATTGTATATAATTTAGTGTAAAAATTTTTTATTTTTGATTCAACGTTCGAACGCTATTCAATCTTCGAACGTCAGTTGCTTACAGTACTCTTCCTCTGATAAAATTCTCTGCTGGAACCAAAAAGTACTGGGAGCTAAGTCGTTCGAACGCCAATAGACCATTCGAACGAGATTTAACGTTCGAATGTCAATAGAACGTTCGAACTTCATGAGCTTACAGTACTTTGGTCTCTGACAGAACACAAAAGCACTGGGAGCTAGCAACGTTTGAATATTAGTCCACATTCGAACGATAATTTAAAAATCCTTCTACCCATGTTCGAACGTCACGACTTGAACTATAAAAGCATGCATCGTCTTTTTCAGTTCAAAACCTCAAATCCCTTTCAAATTTTCAAAAAACCCTAGAATCCCTTTCCATTCCACTTACCTCAATTCACCTTTAATACCCAAAATCGAACCTCTCCAACTCATTTTCACCTCAAAAGCTTAATCCCCACACCAAGAATTCTAAGATTTCATCACTCTCTCAAGACTCATCCCACGTTCGAACGCCATGCCAAGAGTAAAACTCCCTGCTAGGCGCAATCAACCAGCAAGTCAAGAGCCAAACTTTGTTGAGGAAGTCATAGTAGAGAGAGAGGGAAAGCAAAGGACAAAGAGGTACAACCAGACTTAGTTTCCCAGTGCCTAAAAGACTGAAAGGTATAAGGATCTCTACCATATGCATGCTATTGTCTGTGAGAGAGATATTACAGTTTCTAATTTTGTTGAGCTTGGAATAAAGGAGGAGATGGAGAGGAGGAACTAGGTGTAGCATTTGAGAAATGGTGGGGATGCTGCTATTGACTTGGTGAGGGAGTTTTACTCCAACGTCGAGATCATCAACGACGTGATCCTTATTTATGTTAGAGGCACCCACATTGATGTGGATGAAGCCTACATCATAGAGGTGTGGCAAGAAATACCTCGGGTGCAAAACCCAGCATATCCCCCAAAGAAAAATGTGCCTATGAATGTTGTGGGGAAGGAGTTGACTGGGGATAATGACTTTTCAAGGGCAAGGCGAAACTTTTTGAAACAAGGGGAATTGACAGACAAGTATAAAATGTTGAATCTAATTGCAGTCTTTGGCTTTGCTCCCTTAAAATGAACAAATTAAAATTTTTCTGACATGGCACGATTACTTTATGAAAAAGGGGTGCGACGTGAAAAGCATCGATCTCCCCTCCCTTATCCTGAGCGAAATGAAAAGGGGGTGCGACGTGAAGAGGAGTTCCCTTCTTTTTGGCACCTTAGTGACAAAAATATGCATGGAGAATGGGATCAGGTTAAGTCCCGAAATGGAAATCCAAAAGCCGATGAGGCCACTAAACAAGGGCTCTTTCAAGAGGAGCCAAGGACATAGTGGTGGCCCAACAGCGAGACAAGAGGTACCACCAGCCCGAGGAGGAGACAAGGTGCAGGAAGAGCTAGATCAAGAGGAAGAGAGGGAGCTTGAGAGAGAACACTTGCAGTCCCAGTAGGAGACAGGCCCTTACATGCCCTAGCGCTCTTTATGGGACATCATGCTTAGCATCGAAACTAAGCAGGATGAGATCCTTAGGCTTTTGATGGGCAGTGGAGCTGCTGATGGTGGAGATTGAGAGGATATTTCTATTCTTGAGTGGAGTTAGTTGTTTGTTTTGTTTGTTTCTTCCTAGGATGATTTTTCTTTTATGGTTTGTAGTAATTTTTAAAGTTTTTGTTTTGTTTGTGCCTTTTGTGGATGAATTGAATCATTGATGTTAATGATGAATGATGGTTTTTGCGGAAATGAATGACTCAGTTTATCACTTTTATTTATTTTAAATGTATGTACAGATTTAGCTTCATTTTGTATATGTTAATAACAAAACAGATGTGGATGTTAGGATTACTTGTTCAAATGACTCGGCACATGGTCGATTTGACACCTCAACTTAACAACTGAGACGTAAAACCTCATGTTGAATATTGGTACTATCTCTATGTTTAAATTGTTAAATGTACAAAAGTTTTTTTTGTCATTCTTATGGTACAAGGTGATCAAACTTGAAAATGGAATCGCTATATACCCAACATTCCTTGAAACACCCAACATAATCAATAGAGATGAAAAAGAAAACCATAGTAAGTCTTCAACTTAATGATGCTTTTGGAGAGGATTTCAACAATTACTCAAAGTAAGCTCCTTCAATTTCTATCTCTTTCCATAGTCTCATTAACCTTGCTTTGATTCGTGTAGTTAAATTCATCTATGTACATATCCGACAGGGAACCCTTGCATATGACATTTGCAAGTGCACATACTTGAGAAAGGATTTTATGCCATCTTTGTATCAGTTTTGAGCCTTAGCCATTTATTCTTCAAAGTGATAATCCCTAGTTAGCCCTGTTTGAGCCCTCGACGACTCATTTCTTTTTCAAAGAAGCTCATATGATAACCAAGCCACAAGGACAATAGATTGACATACCATTGCTATCTAATTTTCTTACACACTCTTATAAAGCAGTATGATACAGAAAGGCAAGAAAAAAAGCAAAGATAATGGTGGCCACTATTCAATAAAAGGAAAACAAGTGGAAAAAGCCGAAAGAGAAAAAGAAACAAAAAGATAGGGAATTGCCAAGAAAGTGAAAAATGGGAAAAGTAAAAGAAAGAAATCTCATTCCTAGGCAAAAATTTAGAAAACTCAAACAGAGGTGTGCTAAAATGCATAAAAGAGATAGCTTTTGAACTCCACTGACGTCATTTCATTAGCCACTCACCTCTGGCCACATTACAACCTATTCAAAGCCCTAATTGATCTCAAGTCTAATGCATCTGTGTGTTTTCATTTAGAAGTTGGGGCATGATAAATAACATTTCTTTAATCACATCAATATTCTTCAATGAGATTATGTCAAGGTAAAATTTGATTTCTTCCAAACTTCACTCTTGTTTTAATTGAGCATGTGATTTTTTCGATTGCCCATCTTCTAATCACATGCCCTGTGAGAGATAAGTCACTAAAATTAGAGCGATTTGTTTTGCTGAGAGTAATCTGAGAAATGTTGGTGAAATCAAAGATATTGATGGAGGGTGGTATAGTGGAATGTTTGTTATAAACCAATTCTTGTCTCTCGAATGACCATCCAACTACTCAGGGAATTCCAAATGCTAATGTGACAGGTTCTAATTTTTGCATAGAGTGAGTACCAATGGAAAAGAAATGTAGGGGATAAGTCATGATAGAGGGTCGAATGTCTCAACGACTATGTTGCTAATTTATTTTTTAGTCACCTCACATACCCATTTGTTCAAGCAAAGTTTGTGGGTAGCTTCACTGAAAACCCTCACGAGACAACACTCGTCCATTAGGTAAACCTAGTGGTTTAACTGCTTGTTGTATAAGCTAAATGCAACCGGATGACCTACGAAAAAGGCTTACATTTAATTGTTGTATTACTAGGGACTAGCAATATCTAGGTTGAGGAGTGTGATTAGTACTCAAATATAGCATATTATTATGCCCTTTTTTGGACAAATTATGCTTTGATGAAGTTTAAATGATGACATTTCACGTTCTAAAGTGAAAAAAGGGTTCAAGGGCAACAAAAAATACAATTGAAAGAAATACCAACACATTAGGGAACAAATAGGAAAAGCTTGTAACAAAGAAGTGACGTTCGAACGCCAACTCACGTTCGAATGCTCATAAGAACCAGGCCAGCTAAGACAGAATGTGTGCAACCACGAACCAAAGCTCGCAGAAACAAAGAACCAATGTTCGAATGCCAACTCACGTTCGAACGTACACTGGAGCACTGACAAGATCAGACTGAAGACATTGTGTGTTGCATCAAATTAATGACAAGTTTTGAATGGAGTGTGGAAGGAGATTTTCCTAGAGGACTATAGGACATGTGACATCTGAGAAATAAGGACACATCCCAGCTGGCGTTTGAACGCTTTTAGAGCAAAAGGCAGAAGAAACGTTAGAATGCCACCAACCGTTCGAACGTCCTTAGAGCAAAAACAACAAGCACGTTCGAACGTCCTTGACAGACTGCCTGCAGAGTGGTTGGTTTTTCACTTTGACTTAGGCGGCAAGCACTATTTCTTCACCCCCTTTCCCTTCTCCTTGCCTATAAATACTCTCATTTTTGGGAGAGAAAGGGGCAGCACTTCTACTTCCTAATGTTCTTAGTTTTCTCTTTGGTAGAGAGTTGGGAAGCTTAGACTCCCACTTATTTCTTTACATTCATATTTTCATTTGCTTGTATTAAGAAGTTTTAGTTTCTCTATTTACTTGTAGTCTTTACATTCTTGTTTGCATTTACTTGTTTTAAGAGTTTCATTTCTCTATTTACATTTAGTCTTTACATATGTGCTATCACATGTATTCATATTTTTATGTCTTTCACTTCCATTGCTTGAGCTTACTTCTTTCTTAGAGGAGTGAAACTCTTCCACTTTTCTATAGCTTTGTCAAAGTCGTGAAGGGTGGAACGTGATTCACTCATTCTTTGTTGAAGATTAGCTCCTTGTTATTGTGCTTTTATTTTACAAAGTCCTCTACTTAGAAGGATGAGCATCACTCACTTTTCTAGCTTTACCAAAGCCATGAAGAGTGAGTAGTTTCTCATTCACTCTTTAGTAAGATATGAAGGGCATGTATAAATTATCCGAGGGTTATATTTACGCACTGTTGTAATGCTTACTGTTTAGCCGCTTGTTTATTGGATGATTGATTGCATCTAGCAAAGCTAAGGTATTTTGTATAGTCGAGAGTCTTTCTATAACACAAATGACTCTTGCATGGAAAGACTCCTCGTTTCAAGGCAAGTACTCCGGCTAGATCTTCAGGACTACCCTTTACTCATCCCCATTATTGTGCTTTATTTAAAGAATGGAATATTACAGTCATAGTTGGATGTCTTGTAGAAGCACTTGCTTGTCTGTAGATGGGTTAAGTCTTAGCATAGACAATTCTTGTAAACTTCTACAAAGACATCGGAACCATGGTCTTAATTCTCACAGTCCATCTTAACCTTCCGATTAACTTGTTGTCACGGGAGTTAATTGAGTTATTAAGCATAAATATAATAAATCGGATAATTGACTACACGTCATGATCCTCGAACTAAAGAGTGAATTTTATTTCATTTAAATTTATCTTATATTTTGTCTAGAAAGCATTCTTGGAAAGAATTTCATATTCAGTCCCGGAAAAACCTCTCAATCTCACAACTACAAATCTCAAAGGTTACAATCGATTGATCTTCACCACTGCTTACTTTGAAACACCAACACAACAAGTTCCTTGTGGATTCGATTTCGGATTCAAACCGAAGTTTTACTATAGGTTGACCGCCTGCACTTGGGTGTACACATTTCGGATCAACCATATGCGATATGACATGGGTAGAAGCCAAGTCTTAAACATGTGGAGATTTATGGTTGTCCATCACATGTTAAGAAACATGATTTAGATAATTTGAAAGTTGTGACTAAATGATGTAGGTTTGTGGGATATGTGACACCCCAAAATCAGGGGGGTCCATTGATCACCCATCAACCCGTGAAATGTCAGTGGATATCGCGTAACTAGATATCACACTGTTGTGTCCCATTTACCGGAATTATTACCTATAAAAGTAATTCGAGTTCAATTATTCATTGGATCCAAATCAGGCCCAATATACCTTGAATTTTACATCATTAGGGTCCATTTACATCATTGGAGGGAAAGGAATCAAGGTCCAAAAGTTGCCAAAGCAATTTAAAATTTTGAAAATTTCGAAAAGAGTACCGGTACACTACCATACCGGTACTGAGTACCGGAACGCCCATTCCAGTGGGCAAACCGTACTGGTACGGCCTGTCCAGTTTAGCCTTTTTCACCTGGTTTTCCTTTTGAAAACTATTTCAAACCTTATCATTTTCATCCTTAACATGTATAATGAAGTTTTCTACATTATACATGATCCCTACAAAGTTCTTTTTCAAGCATTCAAATATGATTATACTATTTACATACCAAAAACCATTTTTTAAACAAAAGTTTTACAAAACTTCAAGGTTAAAGTCCATATGTTGGTCTCTCTTCACCCTTGAGGCCCCAATTGAGAGCCATCCCGGGCGTGTATCATCCACCTAAAATGTGTCCCGTATAGAGTGAGCCACGCTTAGTAGAATATTTCCTACAGAGGCGGCTGCCCACCTAGAAGCACATGAAATATTCACATACAACATATAACCATTCTCAACTATTCCAGTCAAGTAGATGCAATCAAATGATGGAATTCATTATGATGTGCCATGCAATGAGGCGAGACTCATTTATGCACTCAATCCGAGCCCTTCCCGGCTCCTCAACACATGCAAGTGCCAATGTGTGTGAACCATTCATCCATGTTACACATCGAATGATATTTTCAATCTAGGGTCTTTCTTGGGGGTGGATGTTGATGGACTTACAATAAGGTTCACCAACCCACACGGAATTCATGGACTTCAACCAATGATTTCGCGTACACCAACACACTTTATGGGCTTTTATACCAACGGAGTGCGCATCTAATCATTGGGTCTCTCACCCAAGGGATCTTCTAGCCCCTTCTTGCTAACCCTAACCCAAATTGTCATTCTGCAATGCGACTCAGCTAGGCCTTCGGCCCAACTTTTCTAAGCCTTCCGTCGATCACCAAGTGTGGTGTTGACAACCACCATGCACACATCCATGTTATGAGATGTTTCAGTGCATATGAAATGTCATGCACCATCGCAATAGCAATGTCATGTCTCATATGTGATGAATACCATATGCACTAATCAACACATACCATTCAATATCAAGGCAATTTATATCAAAGACATATAATTTCCATAAGTTATCACATAACTTAATCTTGTTATTTCTCTTTAATCAAAACAACAATTTCAACCATTCAAGGCATTTAATCAAACACCTTCAAGGCAAACAATCATGCTAAACACATATTATGCCCACAATTTTACAAAGTTATAAGAAAATACCCAAGTAACTCCTATGCATCAAAATCAAGCTAGAAGTTGGTCTAAGCACTTTCTATGCTCACTTTCTCATTTCAATATTAACAGGAAAATGATATACATATATAAAAACATGCACCCAACCATTCCTATAGACATTTAGCTTTGAAATCAACCCAAGTAGGAGAAACCCTACCTCTTGGAGTGTAGACCGAAGACGAAAGCTTCAAGAACACCTCCCAATACCTCCAAAACTTGATTTTCTCCAAATCTCCTCTTTGGATCTTCGGTGACATCTCTCATTCTTGGTATGTAGATGTAGCCCTCGTCAAGGAGATGAACTTTAAGTCATGGCTAGACGGATTACGATCGATGAAACTCCGAGAATCGACGAAGGAAGAATGATTATCTCTATTTTCTCTCCCTTTTTCTCTCACATGTTGGATCCAGCACTTTTAGCTGATATTTCTACTGAATTATTAATTAATTACCTTATTTATAATTTCTAAGACTTGGCTCAAATCGCGCCAAGTGTCCCCCAATTATCCTCGTCCGTTTTCGCCCCAAATTGATTTATTTGATCTCGGTTTAAGTTCAATTTGATTTTATTTAAACTTTAATTCAATTATAAGAAAATTTTAAAATTTCCATTTTTGGGGACCTTTATGAGGTCATTCGACACCTAGTCATCTCGTAAAATGCGCAAAATTCAACTGTCTTGGAATTCGATAAAATTAGTCTGAGTAACTAGATTTTTCGATACGAATCCAACGAAAAAGTCCATTATGTCATACGAGCTCTAGATAGTATGTATTTTAATTTCACATTATAGTGGCAAAATGACCATTTTGCCCTTTTTCAAAAAAAATTTAAATTTTCTCGGGTTTTACATTCTTTCCCTCTTAAAAGAATTTTGTCCCCGAAATTCACACACACATATAGGCACAATCACATGCATATGCAACAGTCATTTCATACTGAATGACTACTAGAATGTACCTCCATCCTCGTATAAGAAAGGATAATTGGTACGTATTGTGTTCTCACACTCCCATGTTGCCTCCTTCACTTCTCGGTGTTGTCACAGCACCTTCACTAGTCTCACGGTCTTACCTCGTAAAACTTGATCTCGGCTATCCATGATACGCACCGGTCCCTCCTCGAAGATCCCATCCGCATCAACAATAAGTTTGCCCCAATCCACCACATGAGTTGGATTTGGGGTGTGTTTTTGGAGCATAGAGACATGGAATACCTTGTGAACACCCGCTAGATGTGGCGGTAATGCCAACTGGTAAACAATTGTACCTACCCTCTCAAGTACCTTGAAGTGCCCGATAAACCTCGGCAACAACTTTCCCCGCTTGTCGAACCTGACCACTCCTTTTTTAGGCATCACCTTCAAGAAGACATGATCTCCTACCTCAAACTCTAGAGATCGCCGTCGTTTATTGACGTAGCTCTTATGCCGGCTCTGAGCCATGAGAAGACGCTGTCGTATCAAGTCCACCTTCTCAGAGGTGTCTCTAACTAATTATGGACCCGTAAAGGGTCTCTGTCCTACCTCCATCTAACAAATTGGAGATTGACAAGGCCTCCCTTATAGTACCTTATAGGGTGCCATCTGGATGCTCATCTGATAACTATTTTTGTAGGTGAACTCTACTAAGGGTAAATGTTCTACCCAACTACCCCTGAGATCTTAGGCGCATGCTCGTAGCAAGTCCTTTAAAGTCTGGATGGTCCTTTCCGAATGACCATCCGTCTAAGGCTGAAAAGCAGTGCTCATCATCAACTGTGTCCCCATGGCTTGTTGAAAACTCTCCCAAATATGAGCCATAAACCTAAGATCCTGATCCGATACTATACATACGGGCACCCAATACAATCGGACAATCTCCCGTATATACAACCCGTAGAATTCCTCCAATGTGAAGGTTATCCGTAAAACCAAAAAATGGGTAGACTTTGTAAGCCAGTCCACTATCACCCATACCACGTCATGTCCCCGCGATATCCGTGGCAAGCGAGTCATAAAATCTATTGTGATATGCTCCCATTTCCACTCAACTACCTCCAAAGGTTGGAGTAATCCCGCTGGTCTCTGGTGCTCAGTCTTCACTTGCTGACACGTGAGACATTGAATAGCAAAATCTTTGACAAATTTCTTCATCACGCTCTAATAATGCTAGCGACGAAGATCATAGTACATCATCATGCTACCTAGATGCACAATAAAATAGGAGCAATGAAACTCTCTAAGGATTTTCTCTCTCAGATCTGCCAATTGGGGAACCACAATTCTTCCCCTACACCGAAGACTACCATCCGTATGAATGGCCTAGCCGTCATCACCTGTACCTGACGATACCCGATCTATGACAGACAATATCTTCATGTCCTGTCTCTAGGACTCCATCACTCTGCTCAGTAGGGAAGGCATAGCCACCAAACTTTCCAAAGTATCCTGAGTCTGACCTATATAGTGTAGCCCGAACTACCCCATAATCTCGAGCATCTGCCATTCCCAGGAAGCCATACTAGCCAAGACTCCCGGTGACTTTTGACTGAGTGCATCAGCCACCACGTTTGCCTTACCAAGATGGTAATGCAAAGTGAAGTCATAGTCTTCCAGGTACTCCATCCACCTATGTTGCCTCATATTGAGGTCCAGCTATGTAAAAATATACGTTAGACTTTTGTGGTCCGAAAATACCTCAAACTGCTCACCGTATAGATAGTGACGCCAAGCCTTCAAGGCAAAGAATATAGCCGCCAACTCCATGTCATGTGTGGGATAATTCTATTCGTGGTTCTTTAACTACCGAGAACCATAAGCCACTACCCTCCTAGACTGCATCAAAACGCATCCAAGCCCATCCTTAGAGGCATCACAATACACTGTGTACCTCTATCCCCTTTCTGAAGTAATCAGAATAAGGGCTAAAGTAAGCCTCCTCTTTAACTCCTAGAATGCCTTCTCGCATGAATCATTCCACTCAAACATAACCTCCTTCCTAGTCAACTTTTTCATAGGTGCAGCTAATTAGGAGAAGTCCTGAATAAACCATCGGTAATACCCTACCAATCCCAAGAAACTGCATATCTCGAAGACTGACTTTGGCCTCTTCCAATTCATGACTGCGTCAACCTTCTTATGGTCTACGGATACACCCAAAACCAACACCATATATCCCAAAAACTTCACCTCCATACGCCAAAATTCACAGTTGCTGAACTTGGCGTACAACTAATGGTCTCTCAGTGTCTGAAGAACAATCCTCAAGTGACCCTCATGCTCTTCCTCAGAGTTGGAGTGGATCAAGATGTCATCAACAAAGACTACAACAAACTGATCTAAGTAGGGTTGAAACACCCTATGCATGAGATCTATGAATGCCGTCGGGGCATTCGTCAATCCGAATGGCATCACTGTAAACTCAAAATGTCATACTGCGTTCTAAATGCCATCTTAGGGATATCTTCCTCCCTAACTCTCAATTGATGGTAACCGGTGTGAAGATCTAACTTGGAGTAGACATGCACCCCTCTCAGCTGATTAAACAAGTCGTCAATCCTCGACAAATGGTAACTATTCTTGATAGTAACCCTATTCAATTACCGATAATCTATACATAGTTGAAGGGTCTTATCCTTCTTCTTGGCAAACAACACCAGAGTGCCCCAAGGTGAGGTAATTGGTCTGATGAACCCCCTATCCAACAATTCCTATAATTGGACCTTGAGTTCTTGCAACTCAGCAGTTGCCATCCTACGTTGTGTCATAGAAATGGGAGATGAACCGGGATGAAAATCAATGGTAAAGTCTACATCCCTATATGGAGGTAATCCCGATAGTTCATCCAAAAAAAATCCTCACAATCACACATAACCCGAGGTAGACCCAAGTTCTATCTCGCCTTGTCCTCCAGGCTAAGGCTTTCTAGCCAACCTATCAACTGCCCATGCCATCTAGAGTCGTACACGGCTTGGGGTAAAACCTCATGTTTTTCCCCTAAAACTTGAAACAAACACCATTCAGTGTATATGTGGTGACCCTCTTATGATCACAGCCAATAACGACATTATGTGTAGTCAACCAATCTATACCAAGGATAACGTCGAACTCCGACATGTCCATGACCCTAAGGTCCACCGTGAGTGAAATCTCCAAGATCTCTAGCTCACAACCTTGACACATCTGATCAATCCTCACCCTAGCTCCTTGGAGAGAACTCAGATGCAATGGCTCTTCCAAGGTCTCAACCTCTAAGCCCAAATCATTTACACATGATGCATCAATAAAAGAATGAGATGCACCAGAGTCAAATAATACCCTTGCCCATAAGCGAAAGAGTCGAAATGTACCATGAATGATTGACAGATCCACTAGCTCAGTTTGAGGTGTGATGGCGTAGACACACCCTTGGGACCCCGAAGTCCCAACTTGTGAGCCTCGTCCCCAGCCTCGACCCATGACCTGGCCCATTTGGCCTGATTGTGGAGTCCCTGCTTAGAAAGTGGTAGGCACTTATGCAGCACACTAGAACTTGTACGGGCTTACTTGGCCCATGGAGGGGTAGGGAGGAAAAAACTGTGTCTGTTGACCCCACCAAAGATTGGGATTGGGATATCCCATAGCTCTGGGATCCCTGCCATTGAGGACAATCCTTCCTCATATAACCCGGCTAGTGAGAGAAATAACAAGTTTTTTTACATGCTTGGTAGGTGGTCCTAAAATTTCCACCGCTTTGAGAGTATCGACCTTGGCCATGGCCTTGATAGCTATGGCCCTACCTTTGATGTCCCTGTGAAACAGAAGTCCTTTTGCTTCTTCCCTGTACTAGAAGAAGAGGATTGGTCCTCCTTCTTCTTGTCTTTAACACCCGCTTCTCGGATGTTGTGTACGTCCTCCACCTTTCTCTCAATGTCCATAGCTATCTCAACCATCAAGTCAAAGTCTTCAGAAGAAGACCCAAAATTTTACCCTGAATGGACAATTTCAGTCCATCCTCAAACTTTCGCACTTTAGCCATATCTGTGGTTACATAATCGTCAGCGAAATGGGTTAATTCCATGAACTTTGCCATGGATTCTAACACTGTCATAGTTCCTTGTTTCAAATTTAGAAACTCCTGAGCCTTAGCTTGTCGGATAGATGCCAGAAAATATTTGCCCATGAAGAGCTCTTGGAACTCTCCCCAAGTCATTACCTCCAAGTTCCTCAAGGCCTTCACCTAATTCCACCACAATTGGGATTCTCCCTCTAGATGGAAAGTAGCTAGTGTTACCTTAGTGGCATCAGAGGTGATCTCCATAGCTCCTAAGATCTTTTCAACCTGTCGGAACCAACGGTCCGCTACCATTAGGTCCGCCCCTCCCATAAAAGTCGGAGGATGGTGAGCCTTGAAATTTTGGACGTTGCTTGAACCTCCGGTTCCCACATTTGCACCAATATGGGCAATAGTAGCCGCTGCAGCACTGGCCTTTGCTATAGTAGCTGCCGCATCACCAATAGCCTCTACAAAGGCTGGGTGATCAAAGGCCAATGGTGGTTAGATGTTCCACCCTCCGCCTTGGCGTTCTCTCCCTCTATTTTCCATCTACACACAAGTAAGATAACAATAGAGCCTCAAATAGTATCCCAAGATAGGGATCAAGTTTAAACTTTGAGAATTCTCTCATTGTCTTCCTAATAGTGTATATGTCATCCACTAGTAGACATTTACACCATGAACTATCCCATTCATCCCTTTTTACGAACATAAGATTATGTTTTTTAAACTTAGTGTTCCTCTTTTCATATACATAGCACCATGCATATAATTCACATGACACATAGCACATAATCATAAAGTAAGTAAGCACATAACATGAAATGCACAATGAATGCAATGGTCTAGACCCAATGCCCATCAAGCCATAGGTAATTCGTATACCTAAGCTCAGATACCAAGTTGTGATACCCCAAAATCAGGGGGTCCATTGATCACCCATCAACCCACGGAATGCCAGTGAATATCGTGTAACTAGATATAACACCGTTGTGTCCCATTTACCAGAATTATAACTCATAAAAGTAATCCGGGTTTAACATTCATTTGATCCAACTCATGTCCAATATACCTTCAATTAAACCTCATTAGGGTCCATTTACATCATTGGAGGGAAAGGAATCAGCGTCCAAAGGTTTGGCAGAGCAATTTAAAATTTTAAAAATTTTGAAAAGAGTACCGGTACACAACCATATAGGTACGGCCATTCTAGTGGGCAAACTGTACTGGTACACAGTACCGATACGGTCTGTCCAGTTTTTCCTTTTCACCAATTTTCCATTTCAAAACTATTCCAAACCTTATCATTTTCATCCTAAACATGTATAATGAAGTTTTCTAAATTACACATGATCCCTACAAAGTTCTTTTACAAGCATTCAAATATGATTACAATATTTACATACCAAAAACCATTTTTTAACCAAAAGTTTTACAAAATTTCAAGGTTAAAGACCACATGTTAGTCTCTCTTCACCCTTGAGCCCCCGACTAAGAGCCATCCCCGGGCGTGTATCCTCCACCTGAAATGTGTCCCATATACGGTGAGGCATGTGATTAGCACAAAATATTGCATACTTATATGTGCTAACCATCCGTGAATTAACGGTTTTTATGATGCTAATGAGGGAAGTTATCTATATCGAGTTAATAATGATGATATTTTGCTTTTGCAGTTAAAAGGTGTTAAACAAGACTCTCTTTAGCATTTCAACAAGGATGGAGACAAAAAGGGATGAAAGAATGAGAATTGGAAAGCTCAACGGTGGCTGATGCAGCAGAAACAACAAAAAATAGTAGATACTGTACCGGTACGCAAAGGCTACTGGAGTTCAAGGTACCGGTACGCCGTATCGGTAATGTATGTTGATTTCTTCCCCAAATCTCTACAGCAGGAGCTCAGTCACTTTACGGACCCCACCATCAGCTCTCCTCTACTCCCCTAACATGCCCACAACACTATTCACCTTGTTCACACCATGGATTGGAAGTTGGGTGGTTGGCTAATCAATGAAGAAAGAGAGAGAGAGAGAGAAGTTGGGTGTGCATACAAGCTCTGCACACCCCTGTCCAACCCATGCCCCTACAACCCTTGGATGGAAGGGACATCCCAGGCTAACCCTGAGCTATGGCGGCACGTTTTGGAGCCAAGAAAGGGAGGGAGGTCAACATTATGCAAGAGTAGAGAGTGATATAGAAAACAGCTCCTGGGTAGAAGACGATGAACAGTGTTTTTATTGAGATAAATTGATTTTTCTACATTTTCTTCATTTCATTGTCGTGTAATCTATTGTAAGGATCTTTAGAACTTCATTGAATGTCATTCATGTTGATTTCCTTCATGTTTCCTATTGGTTCAATGCTCATTTAAAGACTTACCATTAATGCTCTTTTCATTTTCTTAGCAGTAAAATGGGTTTAAAATGCTTTCACTTTTAGCCTTTGATTTCTTGCACTTAGTTACTCTAAATCTTCATAATTTTTTATGCACTCTCATTACATTGTAGGTTTCATTTCAAGCATGAGTAGCAAAATCATTAAGTTGGTAAATCCAAGGTAAACCTCCCCTTGGGTATGACATTCCAACTCATTCTTCCCCTTCTCTTATGAGTTATGTGGTTCAGTTTGACTGGGTTGAGAGTGGATGAGTTGGTGAGTCTTTGATATTCTGTAGACATAGTCACGGATTATGCTTAGAACCTCACCAATCTTATCCCTAGCTTCCCGCGAATCAATCGTTCATTCATGCTCTATTGGTGGAGGGTTTTGAGTTGAGATGGTATTCCCATTGGAGTGACCTCTTGGGTTTGCCAACATTTGTTTTCTCATTACATTCTAATTAATACACACTCCACCAAACAACTTTCAACCACAAAGATATTTTTACACTTTCATTTTCATCAAATCACCTTCACATTGGTTTACTTCCTTCCCCGTGGAATCGACCTTGGAATACCTCCAAGTAAAATACAACCCACAAAAGTCTCCTTGCGATTGGGGAGCATTTTTGTGCATATACATCTCATATTTACATCATCCCATTTCCCTTCATCCTTGCCTTTTCTTTTGACACTATCCCAACGGAGAGAAATCCTTCCCTTCGTTCGTATATTGCATAGTCTACGGGATAACAATTAGGGGTTAATAGAGGCAAAGTAAAATCAATCAATCATTTTTGGCGCCGTTGACGGGGAAGGCAAGTGTCAAATCAAGAAGGCAATTTTTGAACTATGAAGGTAAGTCCCGTAATCTTCATCACGGGCTGAGGTACGTGGTTTGTGTACATATCTTTGTTTGTGTATAAAGAAATTTTTTTTTCGTTTATAGACTCTTTGTTGTATGTGGGGACGGGACAAACAACACCGATTGGTTAGGCAATTCATGGACCCCACTATGAACATTAACCAAGACCCACCCGAGGATGCAGGTGACAATTTTGATGATGTAGATGCCAATCCTAATGTCCAAGAGGATGCGGGATTGCAACAACCTAGAAAGCCTAACCCTCGAGTGCATTTTCCCCTGCCTAAGAATGAGGGGAACAACATCCCACTTGACCCTCCGACTTGGTCAATGAGAGACTTCCTTTAACCAACCCAATGCATCACACCCTCATGCATTCTTCTCCCAGTCCAAGCTCATCTCTTAATAGTCAAACCGGGGATGTTGAACTTGCTTCCCGAATTCCATGGAATTGAGGGTGAGAACCCTTATTCACATATAAGGGATTTCGAGGAAATAGTTACAACTTTCACCCCTAATCATAAAATGGAAGAAATAACTAGGATGAAATTGTTCCCATTCTCCTTGAGTGATAAAGCAAAGACTTGGCTTCAGTCCTTAAGATCTCGGTCTGTAACATCATGGGTAGAAGCAATCTCCGTGTTTTTAAAGAAATTTTTCCCGGTACACAAGACCACCACCCTTAAGAAGAAAATTTAAAAATTTTCAAAAAATCCCAATGAACAATTTTATCAATGTTGGGAAAGATATAAAGAGTTGCTACAGTCCATCCCACATCATGGTTTTAAACCATGGCAACTGGTTAGTTTCTTCTATGAAGGAATTACACCAGACCATTGACAGTTTATTGACATGATGTGCAACGGGGAGTTCTTGAACAAAGAACCCGAGGAGGCTTTGGACTATTTTGATACCTTATCCAAAAATTCACAGTCATGGCACATCACTGATCCTACTGATGTGCAGAGATCTTTGCCTCAGGAGAGTGTCCAACAAAAAGGGGGTAGGATTTATGAGCTAAAAGACCAGAAAGACCTACTTTCGTAAATTTTCAAATTGTCTAAGAAAGTAGAGAACCTTGAGGTGAATAGGAGATGGGAGGTGTCCCAAGTGTCAAGAACCAAGGAGGGTTGTTCTATTTGTGAGAATGTTGAGCACTCTACATCGGAGTGTCCAAGCATTCTGACACTTAGGGAAGCATACCAGGAACAAGTCCATGCCTTAAATCAACCGAGGCAATCATTCTCTCCATATTCCAACACTTACAATTCAGGGTGGAGAAACCACCCTAACTTTAGTTGGAGGAATGATAATCCTATTCCCCATGGGTCCAATGCATATTCATCTCCTGTGCCACCTAAACAAGGTCAATACCCAAGTCATGGGCAAGCGTCTAGCTTTTAATACCCACAGACAAATTCACAAGGGTATCAGTTGACACCACCACAATAGATTTTTTCACAAAATCATCCTCCACAAGGCTTTTCTAATCAAAGACCATCAAATCCATCCACCTACCAACCTCCCCATAAGAGGAATTTGGAGGATGTGCTTTACAACTTCATTCAAGCCAAACCACTTTCAACAATGATATTTCGACCCAACTCACCAAAATTACTAATGCCATTGGGTTGTCTCAACAAGAAAAGGAAAAATTCTCCGCTCAATCCTAAGAAAACCCCAAGGGCCAATATGCGGTCGAAGTGGCCTCACCCACCTAACAGAGTTGTAAACAACTCAAGGCGGTCACCACTTTTAGAAGTGGCAAACAATTTGAAAAGACCGTGGTGCCAAAGGTTGCACCCAAAGTCCCATTGCCAATACAAGGAGAAAGTAAGGGTGAAGCCAAGGATAGTGTGGCCAAAAAAGGTAAGGAGGGAAAAATAGAGATGAAGTTGTAAGTGAAAAAGAAAATGTGATAGATGAGAACATGTTTATTCCTTCTATGCCTGTCCCTTTTCCCCACCGTTTGAAGCCACCTGTCAAGGTGGCTAATTATACTGATATTTTAGAGATGTTCAAGCAGGTGAAGATTAACATCCCCCTCCTTGATGCTATCATGCAAATACCATCTTGTGCAAAAATTTTGAAGGATCTATACACGGTAAAGAGGAGGTTAAATGTTCGAAAAAAGGCATTATTAACCGAGCAAGTGAGCTCCATCTTGGGGACCAACACTCCTCCAAAATTCAAGGATCCTGACTGTCCAATAATTGCCATAACTATAGGGAATTACCGGGTGAAGCAAGCATTGCTTGATTTAGGAGCAAGTGTCAATCTCCATCCCTACTCGGTGTATCAACAACTTCAACTTGAGAAGTTGAAGTCCACCTCAATTACACTCCAACTGGTGGATCATAGCATTCGCACATTGAGGGGAGTAGTGGAAGATGTTTTAGTTCAAATTGATAATTTTTACTTCCCCATTGATTTTATTGTCTTAGACACACATCCCGTAGCTAATTTGAGCTCCCAAATTCCTGTTATTCTTGGACGACCTTTCCTGGCTACATCTAATGCTGTGATTAATTGTGGGAATGGCTTGATGAAATTGGCATTTGGGAACATGACTATGGAGCTGAATGTGTTCAACCTGGCAAAACAACCGGGAGATAACGAGGAAGTGAATGAGGTAAATCGAATTGACATCTTGGTCAAGGAGCAAATGGAGTTGGAAAGAGTGTTGAAATGGAAGGAGGAACAAATCATTGACTTTGAGGAATTGGAAAAGCAAGAGGAGAGTGAAGACTTGAAGGGCATCGGAAGTTGGATTCCCACCTTTGAAGAGCTACCCAAGCAAGAAAGAAAAAAATTTCCGTCGAAGGAACAAAAGCTAAAACTAGAATTAAAGCCTTTGCCCTCCCACTTGAAATATGCGTATCTTGGCGATGGAGAGATGTTCCCAGTAGCCATAAGCTCAACTTTGAAGGAGAAACAAGAAGAAAAACTCTTGGAGTTGTTGAGGAGGCGCAAGGGTGCAATTGGATGGACTATCGTGGACATAAAGGGGATTAGCCCTATCATTTGCACCCATCGTATCTACCTTGAGGAGGATTCTAAACCTTCCCGACAACCTCAAAGAAGACTAAATCCCAACATGAAGGAGGTGGTGAAGGAGGAGGTTTTAAAACTACTTGATGTGGGCATCATATTTTCGATAGTAAGTGGGTAAGTCCCACACAAGTAGTACCAAAGAAGTCGGGAGTCATGGTAGTGGAGAATGAGGAAAAATGAACTCATACCGATAAGAGTCATAACCAGATGGAGAGTTTGCACTGACTACCAGAAACTCAATTCTTGTACAAGGAAAGATCACTTTCCAATGCCATTTCTGGATCAAGTTTTAGAACGGATAGCTAGGCACCTATTCTATTGTTTCTTAGATGGGTATTCTGGCTACAATCAGATTGAGATAGCATTGGAGGACCAAGAGAAGACAACATTCACTTATTTATATTGTGCCTTCGCATATCGTCGTATGCCATTCGAACTATGCAATGCTCGGGGGAATTTTCAACGGTGCATGATGGGAATCTTTAGCGATATGATGGAGAAGATTGTGGAGGTTTTTATGGATGATTTTTTTCGTATTTGGTGATTCTTTCGACGGATGCTTGGAGAATTTAGAGAGAGTATTGAAGAGATGTGAAGAAAAGGATCTTGTTTTGAATTGGGAAAAGTGTCACTTTATGGTGACGAAAGGAATTGTGCTGGGCCACATAGTGTCAGCAAGGGGCATTGAAGTTGACAAATCCAAGTTGGAGACCATCTCCAACCTTCCCACGTCGACAACTATTAAGGGAATCCGGTCATTCTAGGGCCATGCAGGTTTTTATCGTAGATTTATTAAAAATTTCAGTGTTTTGGCCCGACCCCTGACCCATTTACTGTCTAAAGAAGTCCCCTTTGAGTGGTCGAATGATTGTGAGGCATTTTTGAAAAAATTAAAAAGTATGCTTGTCACGCCTCCTATCATGCGACCACCTAATTGGGATCTTCCTTTCGAGCTTATGTGCGACGCGAGTGATTACACGGTTGGCGCAGTGCTTGGTCAGGGGGAGGAAAATCGACCATATGTCATTCACTACACTATCAAGACACTTAACGAGGCTCAAATGAATTATACCACCACGGAAAAAGAATTGCTAGCCATTGTGTTTGTTTTAGATAAGTTCCGTTCATATATCATTGGTTCGCCTATTGTTATTTTCACTGACCATTCTGCCTTAAAGTATTTGTTAGCTAAGCAGGATGCTAAACCAAGGCTCATTATGTAGATCCTCCTCTTGCAAGAATTTGATTTAACAATTAAGGACAAGAAAGGAGTAGAGAATGTTATGGCAGATCACTTATTCCGATTGGTGGTGCAAGAGACTAATGAGCATATTCCCATCCCTGACTCTTTCCCTGATGAACATTTGCTTTCAATTCATTCAATCTGTCCTTGGTATGCTGACAATTGTAATTACATTACAACAGGACAAATACCGTCAGAGTGAAGCCCGAAAGATAAAAGACAATTCATGGCGGACGTGAAGTATTTTTACTTCGACAATCCGTATTTGTTCAAATATTGCCCAGACCAAGTCATGAGGAGATGCGTGCCCAAAAATGAACAACAAAACATCCTTGCCTTTTGTCACTCCCAAGCTTGTGGAGGGCATTTCTCAGGAAAGAAAACTTCAGCAAAAATTCTTCAGTCAAGTTTCTATTGGCCCTCTATTTAAAGACTGCGTTTCATATTGTAAAGCATGTGACAGATGCCAACGATTGGATAGCGTGACCCATCGAAATATGATGTCCCTTTCCCCCGTACTTGTCAACAAAATATTTGACTGTTGGGGCATCGATTTCACGGGTCCATTCCCCATGTCATTAGGATACCTGTACATTCTTCTGACAGTGGACTACGTGTCCAAGTGGGTAAAGGCTATCCCGACCAAGACTAATGACCATCGGGTCGCAGTCAAGTTCCTCAAGGAGAACATTTTCTTGAGGTTTGGGATGCCTCGTGCAATGATCAGTGATGGTGGATGTCACTTTTATAACAGGCCATTTGCATCTTTAATGTTCAAATATGGTGTTACACACAAAATGTCCACCGCTTACCACCACAAACCAATGGCCAAGCTGAATTAGCCAATAGAGAGATTAAGAATATCTTAGAAAAAATAGTTAACCCAAACAGGAAGGATTGGTCAGTCTGATTGACCGATGCCTTATAGGCATATCGTACTGCCTATAAGACGGTTTTAGGCATTTCTCCCTACCGGTTAGTTTATGGAAAATCTTGCCATTTGCCGGTTAAAATGGAGCACAAGGCCTATTGGGCCATAAAACCTTGAATTTTAACTTGAGAATGGCTGGTGAGCAGAGAAAGTTGGAATTGAGTGAATTGGATGAGATTCTAAGAGATGCATATGAGAGTTCCAAAATTTCAAAGGAACGGGCTAAAGTGTTTCATGATAATTCTATCATAAGGAAGTCATTTGAGCCCGGGCAAAAAGTGCTCTTGTATAATTCTGGCCTTTCCATTTTACAAGGAAAATTAAAATCCCACTGGGATGGCCCCTATCTTGTCAAGGTGGCCTACCCCAACGGAGCAGTAGATATCACAAACCCTAAAGATGGCCAGACATTCAAGGTTAATGGCCAAAGACTTAAGCCATTCTTTAAGGGTTTTGAAGAACAGAGGGTGGAGGAAGATATAATTGACCCGGTGTATCCGGAGGGTGTGGAGGATTAGCTAGTTTTTATCTTTCTAGTGTACAACTTCTTTTATTTACTCATGTCAATTTTATTTTTATGTCACTCACTTTATTTGGTTTTATAGATTTGTCTCTCTTAGATCCAGATCTTGATGTTTCTGTCAAAAGTTCAACTGCGAGGTGTTCTCTTACCGTACTCATCTTTTTACTGTCTTTCATTGCATACTATATCTTTTTGTTGCATTGAGGACAATGCATGATTCTAGTTGAGGGGAGAGGTGCACCATTTATATGATACGCCATACAGTTGACCAAGCCAAAGAAAAGAAGAAACGTCTACCTTACCTTGGTTGTTCCTAAAGCGTATGTGAAAGATTGCAAAAGAAGGAATTGTGGTGTGAAACTGTAAACAAAAGGGATGAATGTGGTTGAAACTCAATGAGTCAAACATATAAGAATGAAAAATACAAGAAAAGGAAAAGAATGGGTGAAAAAGAAAAAGAACAGGGAAATGTCAAGGAAAAGAAAGAAAAGAGACAAAGAGTGTGGTGATGATACGAGAATCAAAATCCCATGAAAAGGGAAGTGTCTTTCTAAAATAAAAGTCTCTCACTCGGAACAACCCTCTTTGTTACCTTAATTCTGTCATTTCTTTTACCTAGAAATCACCCCAAGGCTCCGTTATAACCGTTAAAGTCCTAAGTGATCTAGAGAAGCATGGGAGGTACATATGTTCAAAGAAAATGATGAGTTATGTTTACTATTCAATGCATGAGCATTCTATTCATGAGACTATGCCAGGGCCGTTTCACTTTCATATATGTACTTCATTTTTAGGATTACATGTGAGCACTTCGTTTTGAACACAAGATTCTATGTCACATGTACACATGGAGTGCATACCAGGATAACTTGAGAGTGTTCTTTGATTAAGAGTGTCCCTTGGTGAGTGTTGCATTGAAGTTGATTTTGCCTAAGCTATTGGAATGTGAATCCTATTGAGTAAATACTTAAATTATGTGCTTAATTCACACACAATCAGGTTGGAAATCAATGTGTACATGCATACTTTAGACTAGTGTTGGAGACTATGATTTTGCTAATGTATGTTTAGTTCAGTCATATGAGAAATTCGTTAAATAACTCATGCTTCCGGAATGGAGGAATATCGCTCAAGTTTTTGATATTTGACGACTTAAGAATGCCCCGATGATGAAATTTATAATGTGTATTCTGGATGTTCCTTTTGATAAGTTGAAAATAGAAATCCATTCCATGTAGGTTTATTGTATCAAAGGTTCAAATCACTGTGCAATTTCAACATTAATTTGGGCCTGATGGTTTGAATTGTGGTTTTCAAAAGGAGTACATTGTTGGAATGGAGTAATGCTCATTAGGAGTGTGTAAAAGTGTCTAGGGAGGTTCTTAGTTGAAATGGTGCGGTGAGAAGAGCTCAGCAGAAATTTTGCAGCCAAAACAACAGATACCGTACCGGTACGTAGTGCCGGTACGCAAAGGCTACTGGAGTTCGAGGTACCGGTACGGTTTGCTGAACCGAGAAAAAATATTTAGGGCTTTTTATTTTAAATCTTTCGATTAACTTCATTTCCCACCTTAAAACTAAGCCCTAGCTCTCCCTCTCTCTCACTCGAAAGCATCCAAAGCTCTTTCCCACTTCCCCCCTCCTTAAACCCTAGCCATCTCTCTCCTTCCTGTCGAGTTTTAGTGCTCTCCATGCCAAAACCCTTCCTGCCGAATTCCCCAAATCCCTAATTTCTTTTGAAGTATCTCCACATGGCTCATCAAATGGGAATGGTACTTGAACCAATGGACTCAATTGAGGGTCGTTTGTGGTTCATTTTTGCGTTCCTCTTAGTGTGGGCACTGTTGCACTCCCTGGCCCGCACCAAGAGAGCAGGGCCCAAGTCTCCTCCACACACTGAGCCGAGTAGCCGTAAGAGGAACGGTGAGGGACCAAGCATGGATCCCGAGGAGCAACAAAAGAGGGCGAGGACGAAGGCACGACTCCAATTTATTGGGGACAAGGGTGTCACATGTGAGCGCCATTTGGATTTCATTTCACTCACCCCACGACATGAGGTGGTAAAAATCATTGAACAACATGGGATGTAG
Source organism: Ilex asprella (assembly GCA_023539305.1). Taxonomy (NCBI): domain Eukaryota; kingdom Viridiplantae; phylum Streptophyta; class Magnoliopsida; order Aquifoliales; family Aquifoliaceae; genus Ilex; species Ilex asprella. Next base: position 26,573,768 of record CM042193.1, on the reverse strand, counting down.
TTTTGGTTTGAACCTGTTGAGGGGTACAACCTATCCCTGTGTAGAGAATTCTACCAGACACTTAAGGTGGTGACCGTGCAACATGGCGAGACACTGAGAGACAATGTGCGGGGCAAGGTATTTGAAGTCACCCTAGATGTCATTGCCACCCTCCTTGGAGATTATCAGAGACCACCACCATTCCCACCTGTCTACCCTCGCAATGTGGACAAACCGAAGACCAAGGTTGAGTTTGTGGCTTTGATGTATGAGGATCCGTCATCATTCAGGGGAACTGTGCATAGTGGGGGCTTGAAGCATGTGTATGGGCTGTTAAACAAACTTCTCCATTATAACCTTCTCCCGAGAGCTACTATAAAGAAGCCAAACATGGAGAAGTTAGACCTTCTGGATGCGGTGGTGTTGGGGAAAATAATTGATTTTGCAGTGATCATTTGGGAGGTGATGAAGGACTTTACTGCAACAGTGAAGCCAATGACCAAATTTCCATACGGGAGTCTGGTGACCCGGATGTGCAAGTACTTTAAGGTGAAGTGTTATGCTTTCGATAAGATCACCCCTTCTGAGACAGGAGCTATTGGAAAAGCCAGCAGCAAAAAGAGGAAAGCTATGAGTCGAGCTGAGCGAGCTCAAATGGAAGCTGACCTGGATGACATGCTGCCAACTGCTCCCACTAGGCCATTCACATTTGTGCCAAGGCATTCAACTGACCAATGACTTGATGCATTGGAAGGATCAATGCAGGGGATGATGGTCATGATGAAAGAGCTCTTCATGCATACCTTCCAAGGGAGGTCCATCCCTAGTGGTGCCCCTGTTTTTTGTGGTGGCACTTCTGCTGCTGGTCCTTCTACGTCAAGGGAAGTAGATAATGATGATGATGATGAGGAGGAAGATGATGATGGTGATGAAGAGGAAGATGATGATGATGAGGAGGAGTATGGTGATGAAGAATATGATTGTATTGGTTTTTCTTTTTGTTTCTTGTTGGGTTGGGGAGGTTTATGTTAGAAAAGAGTGTAGGCTGTTTTGTTTGTTTTTGATGTCTTACTCTATGCACTCCAACTCAATGATATATTTATGAAAAACCATAGTTTGAGAAATTATGTTCATGATTATGTTGTGAATTGCGTTATGATTTTTAAATTCAAATTGTTTGGATGAATGGATGTTTGAATGGATTGAGTATGCATAGTAATGCTTTGTGTCATGCTATAAATAATGTGTTTGCTAGGGACTAGCAAAACTTAAGTTAGGGGGTGTCATTAGCACAAAATATTGCATATTTATATGTGCTAACCGTTCGTGAATTAACGGTTTTTATGATGTTAATGAGGGAAGTTATGTATATCGAGTTATTAATGACGACATTTTGCTTTTGCAGTTAAAAGGTGTTAAACAAGACTCTCTTTAGCGTTTCAACAAGGATGGAGACAAAAGGGGATGAAAGAATGAGAATTGGAAAGCTCAACGGTGGCTGATGCAGTAGAAACAACAAAAAGTAGCAGATACCGTACCGGTACAACGTACCGATACGCAAAGGCTACTGGAGTTCGAGGTACTGGTAAGCTGTACCGGTACTGTCTGTCGATTTCTTCCCAAAATCTCTGCACAGGAGCTCGGTCACTTTGCGGACCCCACCATCAGCTTTCCCCTACTCCCCTGACACGCCCACAACACTATTCACCTTGTTCACACCATGGATTGGATGTTGGGTGGTTGGCTCATCAATGAAGAGAGAGAGAGGGAGAAGTTGGGTGTGCAGACAAGCTCTGCACACCCCTATCCAACCCATGCCCCTACAACCCCTAGATGGAAGGGACATCCCAGGCTACCCCAGAGCTATGGAGGCAAGTTTTGGAGGCAAGAAAGGGAGGGAGTTTAGCATTATGCAAGAGTAGAGAGTGATATAGAAAACAACTCTTAGGTAGAAGACGATGAACAGTGTTTTTAGAGAGATAAATTAATTTTTCTGCATTTTCTTCATTTCATTGTCGTGTAATCTATTGTAAGGATCTTTAGAACTTCATTGAATGTCATTAATGTTGATTTCCTTCATGTTTCCTGTTGGTTTAATGCTCATTTAAAGACTTACCATTAATGCTCCCAAGCTTTTCATTTTATTAGCAGTAAAATGGGTTTAAAATGCTTTTACTTTTAGCCTTTGATTTCTTGCACTTAGTTACTCTAAATATTCATAGTTTTTCATGCACTCTCATTACATTGTTGGTTTCATTTCAAGCATGAGTTGCTAAATCATTGAGTTGGAAAATCCAAGGGAAACCTCCACTTGGGTATGTCATTCCAACTTATTCTCCTCCTTCTCTTATGAGTTCTATGGTTCGATTTGACTGGGTTAAGAGTGGATGAGTTGGTGAGTGTTTGATATTCTGTAGACATAGTCACGGATTATGCTTAGAACCTCACCAATCTTATCCCTAGCTTCCTACAAATCATTCGTTCATTCATGCTCTATCGGAGGAGGGTTTTGAGTTGAGATGGTATTCCTATTGGAGTGACCTCTTGGGTTTGCCAACACTTGTTTTCTCATTACATTCTCATTAATACACACTCCACCAAACAACTTTAAACCACAAAGATATTTTTGCCCTTTCATTTTTATCAAATCACCTTCACATTGGCTTACTTCCTTCCCCGTGGAATCGACCTTAGAATACCTCCAAGTAAAACACGACCCACGAAAGTCTCCTTGCGATTGGGGAGCATTTTTTGGCATATACATCTCATATTTACATCATCCAATTTCCCTTCCTGCTTGCCCTTTCTTTTGACACAATCCCAAGGGAGAGAAATCCTTCCCTTCATTCATGCATTCCATAGTCTACGGGATAGCAATTAGGGGTTAATAGAGGCAAGGTAAAATCAATCAACCAGCATTCTCAGTAGAATATTTCCTACAAAGGTTACTCCCCACTTAGATGCACGTGAAATGTTCACATACAACACATAACCATTCTAAACAATTCCAATAAATTATATGCAACTAAATGATGGAATTCGTTATGATATGTCATGCAATGAGGCGAGACTCATTCACGCACTCAATCCAAGCCCTTCCTGGCTCCTCAACACATGCAAGTGCCAATGTGTGTGAACCCATTATCCATGTTGCACATCAAATGACATTTAAAATCTAGGGTCTTTCTTGGGGGTGGATGTTCATGGACTTACAGCAAGGGTCACCAACCCACACGGAATTCATGGACTTCAACCAACGGTTCCGCGTACACCGACACATTTTATGGGCTTTTTTACCAATGGAGTGCACATAAAATCATCAGGTCTCTCACCCAAGGGATCTTTTAGCCCCTTCCTGCTAACTCCAACCCAAATTATCGTGCTTCCATGCGGCACAGCTAGGCCTTCGGCCCAACTTTCCCATGTCTTTCGTCGATCACCAAGTGTGGTGTTGACAACCACCATGGTCACACCCATATGATGAGATGTTTCCATGCATATGCAATGTGATGCACCATTGTAATAACAATGTCATGTCTCATATGTGATGAATACCATATGGACTCTTCAACACATACCATTCAATTTCAAGGCAAATTATATCAAAGGCATATAATTTCCACAAGTTATTCCATTACTTAATCATGTTATTTCCATTTAATCAAAACTACAATTTCAACCATCCAAGGCATTTAATCAAACACCTTCAAGGCAAACAATCATGCTAAACACATATTATGCCCACAATTTCACAAAGTTACAAGAATATACCCAAGTAACTCCCATGGATTTAAATCAAGCGAGAAGTTGGTCTAAGCGCTTTCTATGTTCACTTTCTTATTTCAATATTAACAGGAAAATAATATAAATATATAAACACATGCACCCAACCATTCTAATAAATATTTAGGTTAGAAATCAACCCAAGTAGGACAAACCCTACCTCTTGAAGCATAAACCGAAGATGAAAGCTTCAAGAACACATCCCAAGACCTCCAAAACTTGATTTCCCCCCAAATTACCCTCTTTGGATCTTTGGTGAAATCCCTCGTTCTTGGTATGTAGACGTACCCCTCACTGAGGAGATGAACGTTAAGTCTTCGCTCAACGGATTCCAACCGACGGAACTTCGAGAATCGATGAAGGAAGTATGATTTTCTCTATTTTCTCTCCCTCTTTCTCTCACACATTGGAGCCAAAACTTTCAACAGATATTTCTTCTTAAATATTAATCAATTACCCCTATTTATAATTTCCAAGACTTGACTTAGATCGCGTCAAGTGTCCCCCACTTATCCGGGTCTGTTTTCGCCCCAAAATAATTTATTTTATCCCGATTTAATTTCAAATTGATTTTATTTAAACTTTAATTCAATTATAAAGAAATTTTAAAATTTCTATTTTTTGGGGACCTTCATGAGATCATTCGACACCCAGTCATCTCGTAAAATGCGCAAAATTTGACTATCTTAGAATTCGATAAAATTAGTCTGGGTGACTATATTTTGCGAAACGAATCCAGCGGCGAAGTCATACGAGCTCTAGAGAGTACGTATTTTAATTCTGCATTATAGTGGCAAAATGACCATTTTAGAGGATATCTTAAAGAAAAATCTTTGGGATATTATTTCTATCTTCAGAAATAACCAAAGTGTTTGTTAGCAAGTTTGCTACTTTCATGAAAAGAGTTTATTCAAGATAAAGGTATAAGAAGAAGGAAAAATTTGAGAAAATGTCATCAGAACCACAAACAGTCACCGATCAGCCTAAAGGATCCTATTGATATAAAACCTAGTACTAAATAAGCTTTGTGTAAATATGCTAGGATATCACACCACCTTAGATATATTTGTATTCCATCAACATTATGAGGAGCTCTTTTTTTGTTATAAAGATCATTAAAGTGATCTTACAAATTACACAGAGATGATTTTAGACATCAACTTGGAAAAATTACAAAGTTTCATGATATTAAAATGGATTCTATATACTCCAACCAAGCCTAGACTTTTGTATACCCACCTAAAGTTATTGTACCTATAAGTATCAAATGGGTTTTCAAAAGGAAGATAAAATTAGATGGAAAGGTAGAGACCTATAAAGTTAGGCTATGGACTAAAGGTTTTAAATAAAGCTATGAACAAACCTTCTCGCTAATAGTCATGCTAATATTGTAACGCCCCAAAATCCACCTTGGACAACATTACTATATAAAACCATTCACATCATGAGAGCAACAAATAAGATCCATAAGTAAAGAAAATTTCATTCATCCTTCATAATATCTACAACGCCACCCAAATGGAGATGCCAAACCATGGCCATTACAATTCTAAATCAAGTATTAATCTTGCATTGGAATAAACAAAATGTCATCCATACATTATCTCAAAATGCATTCCCAAGTCTAGGACATAAAGAGAATAACTCTAGACATCTCCCTCGGGATCCACGCTTCCTTCCAATTGTGCTTCCCAAGCAACCTGCTCGTCAGCTCCGAGTTCTTCCTCTAAATCGTAATCTAAGAATAAATATTGTTTGTAGGGGGTGAGCACTAAGCTCTATAGGAAAATCCTCCCAAACTCGAACGGGTTTTGAAAACATATAAAACAAGGTAGTCTCATTTCACAAATGTCATATATAAATTTTGAAAGAAAATAGTGATAGTTCAACCGATCTCAAGTTTAAGCAATAGCAATAAAGTAAATACAGAAGTAAAATCAATTTCCAACAATAAGCCATTTCTAACAAGTTCATACGATAAACCATTTTCACAACAATAAATAATATCCCACATTTCGTACCATTACCCACAACATATATCCGTATCCCTAATTGTATTTGTATCTCAGGTATGATGTAAGATCTCGCATGAATACACACATTGAGAATATCCTGGCTCTCACACACACCCCCAACCTGACAAGGATATCAACTTTAGGAATGGCGTTCACCAACTCATTGGCAGTGATGCATCCAACCCAAGAATAGTATACTAACCTTCAGACACGGAACACGTGAGCAAATAGTGATTTGGTCCTTGCAAGGCACCAACACCACTACGAGTGGTAAGACAAAATTCAAACCCGCACGGAGTAAGAAACACATCTATCCACCGTAAGACATCCGGTCAATAGTTACCCATGTTCATCCAAACTTCAACACAAGAGGTACAATACCAACCAATTTTTTAAATCCCAAGTATCTCAAAAACCCTAATTTCATAGGTATTTTTTCAATGGAGAAATTCAAGAAAATAAGCAAGAGATCCTCAAAAGACATAGTTTTATTGTTTAAAACAAAACACTAGAGTTTTTAAAATCAAGAAAAAAGAATATCAAGAGAAAATCCACACTTCTTGTAGAACTAGAGTTTTGAATCAACAACAAATGAATATCAAGTTTTGATATCAAGATCAATTGAATATCAAGCTTTGAAATCAAGAAAAAATGAATATCAAGTGTTGATATCAAAAAAAAATGAATATCAAGTTTTGAAATCAAGAACAAATAAATATTAAGTTTTGAATTCAAGAATAAATGAATATCAAGAGGAGAAATCAAGAACAATTGAATATTAAGTTTTGAATTCTAGAATAAATGAATATCAAGAAGAGAAATCAAGAACAATTGAATATCAAGTTTCGAATTCAGAAGCAAATGAATATGAAGAAGAAAAATTCATACTTATTGGAAAAAACTAGAGTTTGGATGTCAAAAACAAAAGTTTTATGGCTACCATGCTATACTTCCATCAAAACATGGTAAGATTTGTAAGAACAATCAAGTAACAAGGATTTCAATACATATATATAAGATTTAGAGTCAAAAAATGTACATATATATATATATATATACATATATATAT
>CM042193.1:26522213-26566522 GCA_023539305.1 Ilex asprella | reverse complement strand
ATGAATAAGAGTCAATATATATATATATATATATATATATATATATAAGCCCTAGCATCAATGAACAAGAGTGGAAGAAAACCCTTACCTTCTTCTCCCTTAGTGTTGTGTGAAGAACAAGAAGATTTTCTCCACTTCAAGGTTAAGATCCCTCTTGATCTTGTGTTTCTACCCTTATTTCTTGTTTCTCAAGGCTTTCTAAGGTTAGAGATGTTGATATGGAGGCTAAAGGAGGCTGCCTTATGTATTTATAGGGGGAGAAAAGAGTTCTGCAGACATAAATCTGATGTTCTGATTGGTTGATTACGTTTGAACGTTCATAGTGCCAATATCTATTTTGCATTCGAATGTCATTTGGCATTCGAATGTCACTTTCTCCCAGTACTTTTGTTTTTCCATCAGACAAGAGTACTGGAATGAACAGCGTTCGAACGTCGATTCACGTTTTAACGTCATCCCATTTTCTGGTGAAACATCGAGTGAATTTTTTGGCCTATTTAGAAGTCTTTTTGGAAAATTTTGTAAAATACTATTTTGTAGCCCTAAAAGTATACTATCTACTGTCAAAATTTTAGAGCGATATGAAATCAGAGAGAAAATTTATGATCTAAATACTAGACAGTGTCCAAACTCCTTTTTACCCAAATTTTCTATAACGTGTGCTTTCACTCGGAATATTTCCAAACTTTTACAACATACCCTATTACCTCAACTAACATTTTTACTTCTACTCTTACAATCTACATACTTCATTACATATATTAGCATTTCAAACCATAATTACGTTACTATATAACGATAAGAATGTGGGGGTTTACAATCCACCCCCTTAAAGAAAGTTTTGTCCTCAAAATTTACCTTAAGTAGAGAACAAATGAGAGTACTTCTCTCGCATCTCCAACTTTGGTTCCCAGGTAGCTTCCTCCACCCCGTGATGTTGCCATAAGACTTTTACCAATTGGATTACATTATTGCGATCCACCTTCTCCTTGGTATCAAGAATCTTCACCGGTTGTTCTTCATATGTTGCTCCATCTTAAACTTCAATATCCTCCAAATCCATGACATACGTTGTATCAAATTAACTCTTTCTTAACATTGAAACTTTTCCCCATATAGGTAACACCTCCCCAACTTCAGAGCAAAAATCACGGCTACAAGCTCCAAGTCATGAGTGGAATAGTACTGCTCATAAATCTTTAGTTGTCTCAAGCCATAAGCAATTACCTTATCTCCCTGCCATGAGTCATTGGCATTGGCATCGCTAGTTTTGAGAACTTTTCCACAAACCTCCGGTAGTAACCTACTAATCCCAGGAAACTACGTACTTCGGTCACATTTCTTAGTGGTTCCACTTCATCATTGCTTCAATCTTTGCGGGGTCAACGACTATCCCTTGTTCAGACACAACATGACCAAGGAATTTCACTTCCTTCAGCCAAAACTCGCATTTACTCATCTTAGCATATAACTAATGCTCCCTCAAGGTCTGAAGCACTACTAAAAGATGGTGTTCATGTTCCCCTTGTGTCCGTGAATAGATTAATATGTCATCAATAAACACAATGACAAACTGATCTAGATATAGACGGAGTACCCTTCGCATTATATCCATGAAAGCTGCAGAAGCACTAGTCAGTCCGAACGACATTGTAGTATATTCAAAATTACCATACCGAGTACGAGAAAGTTGTCTTAGGAATATTTTGCTCCTTGATTCGTAGTTGATGATACCCTATGCGAAGATCAATCTTGGAGTAATACTTGGAACTCCTCAGCTGATCGAATAAATCATCAATTCATGGCAATGAGTATTTATTCTTCATTGTCACTCGATTCAACCTTCGATAATCCATACATAACCGAAGTGTTTTGTCATGCTTTTTCACGAAGAGGACTGAGACTCCCCAAGATGAAGTGCTTAAACAGATAAACCCAAATGACAATAGATGGTCCAACTGCTTCCTTAGCTTCTTCAACTCCAAAGGTGTCATTCTATAGGGAGTCTCAGATATGGGTTCGGTTCCTGAATATAGATCAATCCGAAACTCAATCTTTCTCTTTGGGGGTAACCCGGGTAGTTCATCTGGGAATACATCCAAAAAATTTGACACTATCAGCACTGCGTCCGAATGGAATGTATCCTGATCATCTCCCACTAAGCTAGCTAAGAAAATCAAATGGCTCCCTGCCTTAGCATTGAAGAATCCATTACCCATAGTAGGAAATGGACGAAAAGAATTTCGATCCTTAATGAAACTGAAAACTACCCCTCCCGGTAATTGAAATAAAATTTATTTAGGAACCAATCCAATACAACATGGAAAGTGGAGAACAAGTTCATTCCAAATATTATGTCATACCCCTTTATGTCTAATGCAACCAAGTCTACAATAAATTCTTGCTCCCCAATTCTAAGCATACAACCTCTACAATCCCTCCTAGTATCCAACCATTCTCCCATAGGCATGTCGATACTCAAGTTGTGTTCTAGATTCTCAAGTTCTAGTCCCAAGTTAGTAGCATATGTGGTGCATAGGAAGGAGTGAGTAGCACCGGGATTGAATAAAATTCAGGCTCAAGAGTTATAGAGAAGAACAATACCTTCTATAACTTCATTGGAAACATCTTCCTCCAATTGGGTCAAAACAAAAACTCTTTCCTAATTGGTATCGCCTGGGGCTATAGCTCCTAACCGTTTATACTGTAGTTGCTTTTGTAGTGGTGGCTTATTTGCATGTACTTGTCCAGTTGCTTGATTGGTCTTTGGTGGAATCGATGGGCAGTTATTTCTGATACACCCGAACCCTCCACATGCGAAGCATTGATGTGGGTCAGTGTCTGCTCTATTTTGAGTCACCCCAGCTCCTCGAACGAAATGATTCCTTTGCCCCGAAGCTTGGTCAGGTCAACTGTACGGAGCTGTCCTTTTTGTAACTCTACTACTGCTAGCACCAATCTAGATTGGACCTCCCCTCGTGAAGTGGTGTTGTCGTTGGTTGTTGTTTCTATTATGGTCTTGTACCAGAGTGGTTAGATCCCTTAGGGATTGATAATGCCATTCATGGCATTGGGAGGTGGTGATGGTAGATTTGTTTGACCTCCATGACCACGCCTACGTCCACGTCTATCGTCCATTTTGCATATCAATTTACAATTTAGTTTCCTTGATGTACTAGACACCCTAACTATCACCTTAATTCAAAGCATAAGGCTTGTCTAAGTTTTAGGTCGACAATTCATTTGACCTAGTCCTACATCTCTAGTGGTAATCCATACCTTACAGCTCCCATGTAAGACCTATATCCTAGGCTCGGATACCAAACTTGTAACGCCCCAAAATTCACCTTGGACGACATTACTATATTAAACCATTCACACTATGAGAGAAACTAATAAGATCCATAAGTAAATAAAATTTCATTCATCCTTCATAATATCTACAACGTCACCCAAAAGAAGATGCCAAACCATGGCCATTACAATTCAAAATCAAGTATTATTCTTGCAGCGGAATAAACAAAATATCATCCATACATTATCTCAAAAATTATTCCCTAGTGTAGGACATAAAGAGAATAACTCTAGACATCCCTCTTAGGATCCACGCATCCTTCAAATTGCGCTTCCTAAGCTATCTACTCATCAACTCCGAGTTCTTCCTCTAAATCAAAATCTGAGAATAAATATTGTTTGCAAGGGGTGAGCACTAAGCATTGTAGAAAAATCTTCTTAAACTCGAACGGGTTTTAAAAACATATAAAACTAGGCGGTCTCATTTCACAAATATCATAAATAACTTTTGAAAGAAAATAGTGGTAGTTCAACTGATCTTAAGTTTAAGCAATAGCGATAAAGTAAATGAAGAAGTAAAACCAATTTCCAACAATAAGCCATTTCCAACAAGTTCTTGTATCAAACCATTTTGACAACAATCAACAATAACCCACAATTCGTACCATTACCCACGATATATATCAATATCCCCAATTATATTTGTATCTCAGGGATGATATAAGATCTCGCATGAATACACATGTTGAGAATATCCTGGCCCCCCCCACACACACATCCTCACAAGGATATCAACTTTAGGAAGGGCGTACACCAACTCATTGCCAGTGACGCATCCAACCCAGGAATAGTATGCTAACCCTCAGACATGGATCTGTGAGTGAATAGTAGTTTGGTCCTTGCAAGACACCAGCCCCACTGCGAGTGGTAGGACAAAATTCAAACCCACACAGAGAAAGAAACACATCTATCCACCCTAAGACATCCGGTCAATAGTTACCCATGTTCATCCAAACATCCACACAAGAGCTACACTACCAACCAATTTTTTAAATCACAGGTTTCTCAAAAACCCCAATTTCATAGGTATTTTTCCAATGGAGAAATTCAAGAAAATAAGTAAGAGATCATCAAAAGATATAGTTTTATTGTTTAAAACAAAACACTAGAGTTTTTAAAATTAAGAAAAAGGAATATCAAGAGTAAATTCACACTTCCTGAAGAACTAGAGTTTTGAATCAACAACTAATGAATATCAAGTTTTGTATCAAGATCAATTGAATATCAAGTTTTGAAATAAAAAAAAATGAATATAAATTTTTGAAATCAAGAAAAAATGAATATCAAGTGTTCATATCAAGAACAAATGAATATCACGTTTTGAAATCAAGAACAAATGAATATTAAGTTTTGAATTCAAGAATTAAATGATTATCAAGAAGAGAAATCACGAACAATTGAATATGAAGTTTTGAATTCAATAATAAATGAATATCAAGAAGAGAAATCAAGAACAATTGAATATAGAGTTCCGAATTCAAAAACAAATGAATATCAAGTAGAAAAATTCATGCTTCTTAAAAAAAACAAGAGTTTGGATGTCAAGAACAAAGGTTTTATGGATATCATGCTATACTTCCACCAAAAAATTGTAAAATTTGTAAGAACAGTCAAGATACAAGGATTCCAATACACACATATGTATATATATATACATATAAGATTTAGATTCAAAACATGTATATATACAAGGCCTAGCATCAATGAACAAAATAGTGGAAGAAACAAGAAGAACAAGAAGATTTGCTCCACTTCAAGGTTAAGATCCCTCTTGATCTTGTGTTTCTACCCTTCTTTCTTGTTTCTCAATGATTTATAGGGTTAGATATGTTGATATGGAGGCTAAAGGAGGCTACCTTATTAATTTATAAGGGAAGAAAAGAGTTTTGCCGACCTAAATCAGAGGTTCTGATTCGTTAATCATGTTTGAATGTCAATTGGCATTCGAACGTTCTTAGTGAAAATTGATGCTTTATGTTCAAACTTCATTTGGAATTTGAACGTCACTTGCTCCCAGTACTTTTGCTTTTCAATCAAGCAAGAGTAGTAAAACGAACAATCGTTCGAACGTCAATACACGTTTGAATATCAACCTAGTTTCTGTTGAAACTCACAGTGAAGTTTTGGGCTATTTAGAAGTCGTTTCCGAAAATTTGTGCAAAACATTTTTTTGTATCCTTGGAAGTCTACTATCTACTGTCAAAATTTTAGAGCAATTGGAAATTATGGTGAAAAGTGATGATCCAAATACTAAACAGTGTCCAAACTCCTTTTTACCCAAATTCTCTCTAACTTGTGCTTTCACTCTGGAATACTTCCAAAATTCTACAACATACCCTATTACCTCAACTATCATTTTTACTTCTACTCTTACAATTTACATAGTTCATACTTTCATCATTACATATATTAGTATTTTAAAACATAATTACGTTACTATATAACGATAAAAATGTTGGAGTTTACAAATATCCATCAACATTATGCTTGCCAAAATTGCACATTGTGGCTATAAGCTATGAAAAATGGTTGTCAAAACTATCTTCCATAATAGAAACATTGAGGAAGATATATATGTGGAGCCACCAGAAGGTTTTTTATCCAATGGCGAAGGCCATAATTTGTGAAAGTTATAAGGATCCACTATGGATTAAAAGCAAGCATCCTGAAATTGGAACATCCAGTTTGATGAGGCAATCAAATCGTTTGGTTTTCTCATAAACATGGATAAATCATGTATGTACAAAAGGGTTAATGGGAGTTCTATCCCATTTTTAGGACTTTATGTAGACCTCATCCTTCTCATTGTGAATGATGTTGGGATGCTCTCATTGGTCAAACTATAGGTTTCACATAATTTCTGCATTGAAGGATTTGGGAGAAGCATCCAATATACTAGGTATAAAGGTCTATAGAGATAGATCTAGATGGTTTCTTCGGGTATCCCAATCCATGTACATAGGCACGGTGTTAATGAGATTTAATATGAAGAATTTGAACAAAGGTTTTACCTTTTAGATAAGGAATTCATCTCTCTAAGGATATGAGTCCTACAATATAAACAGAGAGAAATAACATGAGCAACACTGAACATGAAAATTGACTAAATTGGGGTTTTTCCAATAGATATTTACATACCTATCAATATTAAGTCATAAAGTTATAGTTACACAACTGATCCTTAGACTTGAGACACAATGGTTGTCTTGTGCATGTACTTCTATGCTTTAACTATACAACATTGTCATATACTAACCATGTAACTTGGATATGTATTGTTTGTTAGACATGCATGGAGGAAGTGTACATCATGGAATCTATCACCCTTAGTAAATAAAGGGAGAATGTCCTATGTGATCTTTTAGGATATGACTTAAGGATTCCTTGGCCAAGACAAAATGACAATTATAAAATAGTTTCTAATTGATCATTAGATGTCATAGCAATAAGATCAAATAAATAAGATTGAGTTAGAGGTTTGACAGCAATTCCATACCCTAGTAATTCAATTTGAGCGTTGTCTGATAGAAGGATTGTATTGCATAGAAACTGTAGAGTATATGGGTTCTTTACTTACTTCGTTATATTCAAAGGTTGATTATGATATGCTGATAGGTGTCACTCATGTTTAGTAGAAGGCCGAAGTATGAAATTAACATAAATATATTAATTGTTCTTCATAAAGGGACAATTAGAAGAGTTCTAACTAAAGCTAAATTAGAAACATATCAAATTTGAGATGATACTTATAGTTAATATCGAACGCCTACAATCGGGTATGCTTGAACATATAGGTTCACATACAATAGAATTTATTGAAAACTAATGGATAAAGGATATAAAACCAATTAAGAGTTAATTTTGGTGAAAACCTAAGTAAAAGTTAATTAAGAAATTTATTACAATTAATAGGTAAAAAGGGAGATCTATGTAATTATAAGATAATTGTAACTAGACCCAAACTAGATAATGCTACAACTTTTCCCATCAATCCCAATTTTTTTCTTTGATTCCGGTTGTGTGTATGTAGCTTATACGATTAGGTGAGTGTCACTCTCCCTCGGATATCATGCAAGAAATGGGGTGAACGTGTGTTCGGATGAAAATGTGTGTGTGTCTGTACAAAAGTGCTCCTCAAGTGTTGAGAGACTTTCGAGTGACGAGTTTTACTTGGAATTGGTATTCCATGGTCGTCTCCTCAAGTAAGTGCTTGGTTGTTTTCCTTGTTGTTCCTAACCTACTAACATCTCTCTCAATGTGTGAATGAAGGGAAATTTCACTCTCTCTTATGGATGATGTCAAAAGAAAGGGCAAGAAAATGGAGGAATGGAATGTTAAAAATGTGGGATGTGGATGTATAAAAATGCTCCCCAAGAACTAGGAGACTTTTGTGGGTCGTGTTTTACTTGGAGGTATTCCAAGGTCATTTCTTCGGGGAATGATATGAATCATTTGAAAATAATTTCGGTGAAAAGAAAGTGTAAAAATATTTGTTGATTTGAAGATTGGTTTTTGAGTGTAGTTTGATGAAATAGAATGAGAACAAGTGTTGGCCAATCACAAAGGTTCACTCTAATGGGAATGTTAAACTAACTCAACCCCTTCCTCCAATGGTGCTTAAATGTACGATTGATTCATGGGAAACTCGGGACTAAATGGAGATGAGGATCAAGAATACCTCGTGACAATGCCTACGACATATCAAGAACTCACAACCATGTCCTCACCCCAACCTAGTCCAACCGAGCCATTGTGCAACAAGATGAGGAATGAAGAGAGTTGGAATGACAAACCCAAATAGGGGTCTCCCTTGGATTGGACAACCAAAGTGTTTAGCTACTCATGCTTAATGTGAAGCTAACAATATAATGAGGATGCATTGCAAAGAAATAAAGTTCTTGAATAACTAAATGCAAGAAAGCATAAGCTATAAGAGAAAGCAATTAGTACCCATTTCAAACTAAGACAAAAATGAAGAACAAAGAAGCATTAATGGTGAAACCTTTAAATGAATATTAAGCTTGAAGACAACTAGAAATAAATGACATTCAAGGTATTAAATGAAGCTTAGAAGATTCTTACATCAAAATAGAAGTCAATGCATGAAAGGAAATACAAAAATCTAAACTTCACTCTCTACACTATTCATCATCTTCTTCCCAGACTTTCTCTCTCTCTCTCTATATCTTGTGTAGTGTATGGAATGTAAAATAATGGAGAGCTTCCTTGCCAAAAATGTGCATGAAGTGATGGGGTAGCCTGGAGATGTGATCTCCATCCATAGGCTGCAGGAGAATGGGCTGAATAGGGTGGTTGCAGACCCTGTCTGCACACCCATTAACTTCTTTCTTCTCTCTCTTCATTGATAACCAAAACTCCAAAAGTCCAATGGGGGTGTGAAATGGATGAAAAATGTTGTGAGTGTATCAGAGAAGTGTGGGAGACATGATGGTGGGACCCTCAAAGTGGCAGAGATTGAATACAGAGAAGGGCTGTATCAGCAGACAATACCGGTACTGAATCGTATCGGTACTAAATACCAGTACCCCGAACACCAGTGGCTAAAGCGTACTGGTACTGCATACCAATACTGTTTCTGCTGATTCTTCTAATTTTCGGATTTTTTTCACTCTGGAGCAATCATCCAGCCACCCTTTCATCCTCATTCAGCTCAACTCTTTTGGGGAGGCCTTAAGAAGCATTGTTTAACGCCTTTTACCTGCAAACACCAAATATCTTCGTTAATAGCTCTAGTAATGCAATTCCGGTCTTTTAATTCCAAAAGCATATGAAAAGTGAATGCATTAGCATGTGAAATATGCAATGTTTTGGGCTAATCAGGAAGGAAGATGAATTGTGTTGAAGGTGATTTTGTGAAAATAGAAAAACGTAAAATCTTTTGAATATGTGTTTTGGTTTGTTGTGTTCTTGATAAAATGAAATGGAAACAAGTGTTGGCTAATCCAAAGAGGTCATTATAATGAGAATGTCAAATCAACTCAAGACATTCTACCAATGGTGCCTAGACATTCGATTGATTCATAGGAAGTAAGGGACTAAAATGAAGGTAAGGATTCAAGCATACCCCGTGACAATTCTATGGTATATCAACATCTCACAACCATGTCCACACTCAATCTAGTCAAACCAAATCATCTTACACTACGTGGAGGAATGAAAAAGAGTTGATTTAGCATACACAAGAGGAATTGTCCATTGGATTAGCCAACTTAAAGCTTAGCTACTCATATTTAATGCAAGAACATATATAAAGTAAAAAGACATTGTGAAGAAATGAAGATTGGAACTTGAATTAATGCAAGAAAAAAATTAAAAAGTGCATTTAATACCCATTTTAAAAGCTTGAAGTGCAAAACTTGAATATAACATTGGTAGATTGAAAAATGCTTGACTAAACTTACAATACACTTGAAATAAATGATATTAAGTGCAATAAATGAAGCTTAATAGAGTCTTACAAAAGATTACAAGTGAAATGGGTAGAAGAAATGCAAAAATCTAACTTTTCTCTCTATAACTATGTCTTCCTCTTTGAGCTTCTCTCTCTAAAATGCGCTACAATACTCTCCAATTCTGAAGACTGTCCTTCATCTTCGTCCATGGGGGTCCTCTAGCATGTGTGACAGGTTTCCCATCCATAGCTGGCTGAGTTGATGACTTGGGCCTCCAAAGTCCACCCTTAGGTGTGGGGAGGCATGTATGTGTGTAAGCGAAGTTAGGGGACAAATGGGAGAATCATAGGCGGGACCCCCAAGTGACAGAACTTGAGTTGCAGGGATCAGACATTTTTCAGCAAAACCTACTAGGTTTTGCTCCAATAGCCAAAACCTTCTATAAGGTTTTTGGTAGAACCAACTCTGTTCGACAAAACCTATCAGTAGTTTTATCAACAAACCTACCAGTAGGTTTTTACAAGTTTTGCTAAATTCTTGGTCTTTCAGCTTCCATGCCATCGTCAAGCCTCCCATTCATCTCCATTGACTTTAAGCACTATAATGGGGGCTTAACTCATGCCATTTCCAACTATCTACCTGCAAACATACCAAGACCTCATTAATTGTAGAAATAACGCAATTTCTGCCATATTTACCACAAAAACAAGTCTAAAAGAGGTGCAAATTTGTAAATGATGTGCAATATTTTGTGCTAATCCAATAACAACTCTCTCTTACTAGCACAAGAAAATTCACTCATTATTCTCTCTTTCTACTAGTTTATCAAAGGTAAAAGTAGATCCTTCAAGTTTATAAATTTGTGTGACTACCGATAGAGGCTTAACAATTATGAGGCTTGTGGTAAAGATCAAATTTAGATTTAAAGATTCAAAGTTTTTGATAAAGTTTAAAGATTTTTGAAAGCACACTTCAAGAGGTAACCCTTAATCTTCCCTATAGATTTAAGGTTTCTAGATTTGTATTAAACATGAATAGATATTGGAATGTGGCATCAATTTTATTTTTTTTTAAATTCCGCTGCATTTATTATACGATTGCTTTCACTTATGACCTTTGAAACAATTAATACATCCAAAACAACCTTAGCCAACTCTCCATAATACTTTTGAACAAATGTCATATCCCTTGACTTTGCAGTGGTCGCACATCCGGCTGACAAGATTACCAAATGGGAGATTTGCTTTAGGCTTCCTAGCCTAAGCGAATTCTTTCAAAACCTCCCATATCAATAAGGCTACATCCATAGCCTTCCCCATTATAGCAGCTTGCAGTAAGGCAAGATTTTTCACGTTAGGGCTCTTCTCGGCTCCACTGGGAAGAAATTACACTATAATACTTTGTTCATCATCCCATAGGAGTGACAGAGGCCCCCAACTTGGATTGTCGCTCTAAATTGGGTCGGGTGCTCATACATCAACCTCGTATACTCTAGGATGGTCTTCACCCCAGGGATGTTATGTGGATACACCGTGACACTAAGGGGAGGCCTCTCATACTTCATTAGGGTAGCAATCAAGTCTGGGGTCACATGCCAAGTTGAACCCACTAACGAACTCAAACCATAACCCTATCTCATGGCCCTCAATGATCCCCCCTACTTCCTTGTTCGGCCCAAGGGAGATTCGAGTCTCATTTTTCTCTTTGATGCTTTGGCTGTGAGTATCATTTTGAGCCTTCTTCCTACTCTCTCCTATCATCACTCGACCCCTCCACACTCATCTTGTGGGCACTAGCACCCGGGGGTTGCGGGGAACCCAGTCCTGTGTGCATAATGCGGGCCATGGTGATCAACAGTGCCCCTATACCAAAAAGGGTAAAAGGCCACATCAAAATCCATTCAACGGGCTCAAAGGTATCAAGGGAAGTCCTTCCTACGCGAGCTATGGCAAGAGAACTCTCGGATTTGGAGAAATCCTAAAAGTAATTGGCAAAAAGGGGAAGAACTTGGAAACCTAGGGTTTATGTAAATGTTCGCTAATTTTGGCTAAATCCACTCAAAAACAAGTCTTAGACAAGAGAATGTAGTAATCAATGGTTTGGTTGAGGTTTTTTGGAGACTGGGAGAGGCTAGAAGAAGAGGAAAGAGCTTGGGAGTTCGTTAGTATGGAAGACAATGAACAGTACGCCAAAAAATTTGAGTTTAAACCCTTATTTTTGGCATTCTGGGCAAAACCTACTGGTAGGTCGATGAAAACCTACCAGTAGGTTTTGTGCACTAGAATGAAACCTACTGAAAGGTTTTGAACCAAAATTATCGATAGTTTTTGCCTTTTTACACAAAACCCTTTTCCTTCCCAATTTCACATCCACCCCCACTTTATTTCAATCCCTACACATTCTAACACCCTATTCATGGCCTCTAATCTTCCAAAAACATGAGCTACACTTATGAATTACAATTAAACGATAAGGCCCAAGTCATTACTGAAATTGCAATATAATTTGAAATTTCGATGCTTTCAACACACAAGGCATGGATTTCTACAATTAACTACCAAAATGAAAACCCAAAATATAAAATACATATTGAATCGAAAAGGACATTCTTAATTCCCCCAAATGTCAAAAGTTTGAGTAATATTCCCCCATCCTACAAGCATAGGGCTACATAACACATCATTCAAATACCCGAACCAAGCACATATGAGCATGTGACACCCCAAAATCAGGGCTTTCATAGATCACCCATCAACCCGCGAAAATACCCGTAAGTGCCACCATACTCCCCAAAGTACCCTGTGCCTGCCCCATGTAGCATAACCCGAACTGTCCCATAGTCTCAAGCATCTGCCACTCTTGAGAAGCCCACTAGCCTAGACTCCCCGTGACTTCCGGCTGAGTGCGTCTGCCATCACATTTGCCTTACCTGGATGGTAATGCAAAGTGAAGTCATAGTCCTCTAGAAACTCCATCCACCTATGTTGCCTCATGTTGAGGTCCCGCTATGTAAAGATGTACTTCAAACTTTTGTGGTCTAAAAATACCTCGAACTGCTCACCATATATATAGTGGCACCAAGACTTCAAGGCAAAGACAATGGTCGTCAACTCCATGTCATGCGTAGGGTAGTTCTGCTCGTGGTTCTTTAACTGCTGAGAACCATAAGCTACCACTCTCTCGGATTGCATCAAAACACAACCGAGTCCGTCCTTGGAGGCATCACAATATGCTGTGTACCTTTGTCCCCTTTCCGAAATAATAAAAATAGTAGTTGAAATAAGCCTCATCTTCAACTCTTGGAATGCCTTCTCACACAAATTGTTCCACTCAAACTTGACCTCTTTCCAGATCAACTTTGTCATAGGTGCAGCTAGTCGAGAGAAGTTCTTAATGAACCTCCAATAATACCCTGCCAATCCTAAGAAATTACGTATCTCAAAGACTGATTTCAGCCTCTCCTAATTCATGACTGCCTCAACCTTGTACAGGTCCATGGATACACCCAAAGTCGACACCACATGTCCCAAAAACTTCACTTCAGTCAGTCAAAATTCACACTTGCTGAACTTGGCGTACAACTGATGGTCTCTCAGTGTCTGGAGAACAACCCTCAAATGACCCTCGTGCTCCTCCTCAGACTTGAAGTAGATCAAGATGTCATCAACAAATACTACAACATATTGATCTAAGTAGGGTTGGAACACCATATGCATGGGATCCATGAATGGCAACGGGGCATTTGTCAATCTAAATGGCATCACTATGAACTCGAAATGCCAATACCGTGTTCTAAAGGTCGTCTTAGGGATATCTGCCTCCTTAACCCTCAACTAATGGCAACCGGTGCAGAGATCTATCTTGCAGTAGACCAGTAGACCCGCGCCCCTCTCAATTGATCAAAAAAATTGTCAATCCTCGACAAAGGGTATCTATTCTTGATAGTAGCCCTATTCAACTGCCAGTAATCTATGCATAGCCAAAGGGTCTTGTCCTTCTTCTTGGCAAACATCACAGAAGCGCCCCAAGGTGAAGTGCTCAGTTGAATAAAGCCCCTGTCCAATAATTCCTGTAATTGGATCTTGAGTTCTTACAACTCAGTTAGTTCAAGTACTACCCTCACCAAGTCATGCGGAGATGCGTATCTGAAAATGAACCACGGGGAGTCCTTGCATTCTGCAATTCAGAGGCATGCATGCTTGGTGAATTCCGTTGTAGTTTTCCCTAATCTATGCACATCACCCTCAAAATGTGTACGACTTATGTGTGAAGGGAGTGTCACTCTCCCTCGAAATAATGTGAAAAGAAAGGGCAACAGAATGGTGGAAATGAAATGTATGAAATGGAGAATGTATGAAGAAAAGTGCTCCCCAAGCGCAAGGAGTCTTTTGAATGTCGTATTTTACTTGGAATGAGTATTCCAAGGTCGTCTTCTCAAGGAAGGAAAGTTCAAGTGTGTGAAGGTGATTTTATGAAAAAGAGGAAGTGTAAAATCTTTTGTTTGAGTTTTGGTGTTTGAAGTTTGTAAATGAAAATACAATAAAAATAAGTGTTAGTTAATCCAAAAGGTTCACTCCAATAAGAATGCCCAATCAATTCGAAACCTTCCTCTGTGGATTTACAGATCAACGATTGATTCGTGGGAAGCTAGGGACAAGATGACGAGGATCCAAGCATAAACTGTGACCATGCCCATGTAATATCAAAGACTCACAACCACATCCACTCTTAACCCATTCTAACCGAACTATCGTATACCGAGAGAGGAAAGAAAATGAGTTGAAATGGAAAACCCAAGAGGAGGTCTCCCTTGAATCCGCCAACTAAAAATCTAGCTATTCATGTTTAAAGAAAAAACATTTATAATGTAAAGAGATAAATAACGGAAATAGAAATGAAAATGAGATGAAAAAGAAACTTAGAACTTGTATTAATGCTAGGAGATGGTAAACTACAAATAGAAGTTCATTTAACACTAAAATGGAAAAGTTGTAGGGAAGAGAATTGAAACCCAGAAAAGATTACGGAAATGCAAGAACATTGAATTAAACTTGATTACACTAGAATTAAAAGAGATTACAATGCAAGAAATAAAGATTAAAATAGAACTACAACTTACTGCAAAGAAATGGGAGATGAAAATGCAAAAAACAAGAAATAGGACCATTCATCATCTTCTTCCTTGAACTACTCCGAAGCCTAGGTAGCCACACCTCAAATCTTTTGTGAATGCTGAATATATGGAGTGAGAGCCTTGAAATTTTTTCCATGGTGGTACCACTAGTATGTGTGTAGGCCTCCCATCAATGGGAGGCGAGATGATGACTTGGAGTGGCTAGGAGCAGCCTACCCAGCAACTCCCCAGGCTGCCCCCTTCTCTCCCATCCACATTAATGTCTTTGCCTTCAAAGTCTTCAATAAGGGTGTATGAGACATGTAAATGTGCAACGAAAGTCAGGGGGCAAGTGGGAGAATTAATGGTCGGACCCCCAAGCAAGTAGATCATGAATTGCAGGCGTTTTGGCACTTCAATCACGGCGTACCGGTACGTTTTAGCTACTGGAGTTCGACGTACCAGTACACTTTTTCTGCTACAGACCAGTTTTCATAGAATTGTCATAACTTTTGATCCAACCATCCAATAGAGCTAAAATTTTTCAAAATTATAGAAGCCATATAGATCTGCAACTTTTATGTTTTTCACTTTTTCATATTCGAAGCGAATCATGGTTAAAATGGAGGAAAACCGAGGTACTGTAACCAAATGGTGTTGGTGTTGGTGCCTTTGCCCCCAAGCACCAATACCTCCTTGATTTCTTCACTATTAAACCTTCAAATCCACATGTAATGTGTCCATGCCTTCACCACACATCCATACTTAGTTGAAAGGTCCTAAAATACATCATTTATGTTATAATTACATGTAACATCTAAAATTCAACATTATTCATAATTTCGGCTAACTCTAAGTACTTATCTGTAAAAGTTGAGTTAAAGTGCATGTAATGAGGCCGTTAAATATTCAATATTTTGTGCTCATAGCACCTCCAAACATAAGCTTTGCTAGTCACTAGCAAACAAAATGTAAAAATTATGAAACCAAAAATAAACCTATATTAATTCCGCAATTGCATTTAACATATGCAATAAACCTTTAAACCCCTAAGTGATCCCTAGTGGACGAGTTTTTTCTTGTGAAAGTTTCCAGTGAAGGTACCTACAAACTTCTTTTCCTAGTATCCAATATTTAAAGCATATTTTCCTATCTTAACTCGCATTGGGATATCAAAAACAACTTGCTCCGAACACCAGAGCCAATCACACATGACACACATCATAGCCTTAAATGATATTCTAAAGTATCCACATACACTTTCATTTTCAAACTCGTGTGTGTGTGAAATGAACATGCAATTTAAAAATTTACACAATGGAATTTACATTCACTTGGCTATCCAAATTAAGCTTTGATGCAAAACTGACCAAGGATTTCTCTCACAATGAATCACACATTGGTTAGCCTGGCATGCTCTCCATGTGTATATGTGAGATAGAATCTTGTGTTCAAAATGAAAATGCTCACATATAATCCAAAAATGAAGTACATGCATAAAAATAAAACAACCTTGGCATAATCTCATGAAATGGATGCTAGGGCATTAGATTGAAAAACCAACTTCTCTTGTTCTTTTAAAAGTATGCATCCCCCATGCTTTGCTAGATCATTTAGGACTTTCACAGGTTGTAATGAGGCCTTGGGGTGCTATTGAGGTAAGGGAAGCGAAGGATATAGGATAACAAAGAGATTTGTTCTGAGTGGATGACCTTTATTTCAAAAAGATCTCCCTTTTATGGGACTTCTAGGCTAACACCATCACTTCACTCTTTGTTTTTTTTCTTTCTTTTCCTTAACATTTTCCTTTTCTTTTTTTTTTCTCATTCTTTTCTTATTTCATCCCCCTCCTTTTTTCCTTTTTCTTGGATTTTCATTCTTTTCCCATTCAACTCTTTGAGTTTCAACATCATTCACCCCTTTTGTTTGAGTTTCCACACCATACTTCCTTCTCTTTTACGACCACTCATTTAGCTCTAGGAACAACCAAGGTGAGATAGATTTTTATCATTTTGCATTGGCTTGGTCAAATGTGTGCATAGAAACGAGTTTCTATTAAGGCTCAATCACGGCACTAGGGATAAAGTTTTTACAAGAAAAAGGCTAAGGCTCAAAGCATTTCAAAGATGACCTAAGATCATTTCTACATAAGCATGGGGGAGCATTGTACATATCAAGACAAAGTTAATCAAATACCTAAATGCACCTAACCAAAACAAGCATAATGAGATTATTGAACAAATTTGAATTTTGAAAAATTGTTCCTTGAGTAAATGTAAGTTCCCTCCAAACAAGGATTGGCATTAAAGCTCACATGGGTTCTTGCTCATCTCCACTATTCGTGTCAAGCACTAAAATGTGAACTTAATCCATAAATTGCCTAAATAACACATTCAAGGTGCACTATGGTTGAGTTCGAAAGAAAACACATATGTGATACTCCGGCATAGGATAAACTTCTTTGATGTGCTCATGTGTTCAAAGTACATAATGAAGATCAAGCAATCAGAACTCCCACAACAATTAGGATAGGAGAATATAGTTCAATATCAAATACTTTGCACAAAAAATGTCCAAAATTTTTCAAAATTTCACATTTTTAACTTATTCTATACAAAAAGTGGTGAAACATGTAAATGGTGTACCTCATC
Organism: Ilex asprella; assembly: GCA_023539305.1. Taxonomy (NCBI): domain Eukaryota; kingdom Viridiplantae; phylum Streptophyta; class Magnoliopsida; order Aquifoliales; family Aquifoliaceae; genus Ilex; species Ilex asprella. The sequence continues at coordinate 26,548,991 of CM042193.1, read as the reverse complement.
CCCCAACTTAAACCATGCATTGTCCTCAATGGACAAGGAGTCATGCAATGAGAAAAAATAAAAGTAACATGGAAAATGGGATACCCCCCTTTTTTAGTGCACACATTAAAGGGAAAACAAAAAAGTTTGTTTATACGCCCAACTTAAACTCACACATTATATTGAATGAGATTTTTTACAATGATGCTCAAAATGAAATGAGTCCAAATTAGGGAGAGGTAAACAATTTCTAGACTACAACATCAAGAAAAAAAATATAACAATAAAATAAGTCTAACTACTATATACCTGAAAACAAAAGAAAAAGGGCTCATGTCAATCTGGCTTCAATTTCGATATGAGCTTGCGCCCATTTATTTTTTTGATTTTATTTTATTTTTGTTATATAAATGCCCTTTTTATCCAATCTATCCAACAATATAAATGATAACGATTCAAAAATCTCAACTAAATAGAGGTGTAGGCAAGTTTATGCAATTCTAACATTGGAGTATACAATTTTTCTCTAAAAGTTTCTACACTTAACTACATTTCAATGCCCTTCCCAAATTGAAAAAAGTGAATCTCAACACCACTCATAGATGGCAAAATGACCTTGGGCTCATTAGCCTCATGTGAGATAATAGCTTCATTAAATTTTTCACAATCAAAAGTGGTGGGAGATTCAACATCAATTTTCATTCCATTGAGTTGATCGTCCTTAATACATTGACTATGCTCAAGATGTTGTTCTTCATCCATAGCAATTATAGCATTAGTCAATGTATTAAGTCCAACTCTAATTTCATAAAGTTGTTGGGCTACTTGGGCATTGGCTTCCACTTGGCATTGCTTAAACTTGTAAAACAGATTTTCAAATTCTTGTTCGGTCGAGTCCTCATATGTTAGACAGTGGCAACATTCATTTGGTGGTGTGAGATCTGATGAAAAATTATAAGGTTCATTCTCCCAACCATTATTTGGATAACTCAGTGTAACATAATAGTCAGGGTAAAAGTTTTGAAGGCCAAAAATGAATTTGACCCTTCGCATGCAAAGTATTGAACTGGATAATTTATCGGGCACTCACTAGTGATGTGCCCATACTCATCACAAATCTAACACACATTTTCAAAATATGGGACATTTGATACATTATCATAAAAATTATAAGACATTACATAAAACACAAGCTATTTACAACTTATTTACAAATGAGACGACATACCTTGCCCCGTGATGAAAATCATGAGACATACCTATGTCGTCCCAAATCACCTTCAAAATCAACGCTTAACCTTCCCCAACAACGGTGCCAAAAATGCTTGGTAAATTTTGTTGTAGTGAAGGAAGTGTCACTCTCCCTCATAATGATGTCAAAATAAAGGGCAACAGAATGGTGAAAATGAAATATATGAAATAGAGAATGTATGAACAAAAGTGCTCCCAAGCGCAAGGAGTCTTTTGAATGTCATTTTTTACTTAGAATGAGTATTCCAAGGTCGTCTCCTTAGGTAAAGAAAGTTCAAGTGTGTGAAGGTGATTTTGTGAAAAAGAGAAAGAGTAAAATCTTTTTTTTGAGTTTTGGTGTGTGAAGTTTGTAAAAGAAAATACAATAAAAACAAGTGTTGGCTAATCCAAAAGATTTACTCCAATGAGAATATCCAATCAACTCGAAAACTTCCTCTGATGGTTTATAGATAAACGATTGATTTATGGTAAACTAGGGACGAGATGGTGAGGATCCAAGCATAAACCGTGATCAGGCCTACGGAATATTAAAGGCTCACAACCACATCCACTCTCAACCCAGTCAAACCGAACCTTACCTTCACCACACATCCATACTTAGTTGCAAGGTCCTAAAATACATAATTTACGCTATAATTACCTGCAACATAAATAATTCAACATTATTCTTAATTTTGCCTAACTCTAAGTACTTATATGCAAAAGTTGAGTTCAAATACATGTAATAAGGCCATTAAATATGCAATATTTTGTGCTCAGCAATGCGGTGGCCATTTCTCTATGAAGAAAACAGTGATAAAAATCTTATAGTCAGGTTTTTATTGGCCCTTTCTGGCAATGGATTGTATTTCATTTTGTAAAGAGTGTGATACATACCAACGTTTGGGTAGTGTGACCTAAAGGAACATGATGCCCCTCTCTCTGGTACTTATTATAGAAATATTTGATTGTTGGGGCGTCGACTTGAAGGGTCACTTCCTTATGTTGTTTGGCTATCTGTACATTTTACTAGCAATGGACTATGTGTCCAAGTGGGTGGAGGATATCACAACCAAGAACAATGACCATTGGGTGCCATGGTGGGTCGCATTTCTGTAATAGACCATTTGCATCATTGATGCATAAATATGGTGTCACACATAAAGTATCCACCGCATACCACCCACAAACCAATGGCCAAGTCTAGTTGGCCAATAAGGAAGATCAAAAATATCATAGAGAAGGTGGTGAACCCCAGTAGGAAAGATTTGTGGTTTAAACTGATTGATGCCCTATGGGCTTACCACACTGCCTAGAAGACTGCCTTAAACATGTCTTCCTGCCAGCTCGTCTATGGAAAGGCTAGCCATTTTCCAGTGGAAATGGAACACAAAGCCTATTGGGCAATAAAGACTTTGAATTTTAATTTGAGAATGGCCAGAGAGCATAGGAAGCTCAAATTGAATGAATTGGAAGAGATTCGAAGAGATGCGTACGAGAGCTAAAAAATTTCAAAAGAGCGGGCTAAGATCTTTCATGAGAAATTCATTGTGAGGAAGTTATTTGAGTCGTGTCAAAACATACGCTTGTATAACTCTTGTCTCCATTTTTTTAGACAAACTTTGATCCCGTAGGGATGACCCCTATCTTGTCAAGGTGACCTACCCCAATGGAGTCGTGAAAGTCACAAACCCCGAGGTTGACAAGACATTCAAGGTCAATGGCCAATAACATAAGCCATTTTTCGAGGGTTTTGAGGACAAGGATGGAGGAGGACTTGACGGATCCAGTGTATCTGGACTTGGTGGAGGAGTAACGTTTTTTTATGGTTTTTAGTGTACAGTCACCTTTATTTACTTACGTTATTTCTGTTTCAAATTACATACTTTATTTGGTCGTATAACATTGTTTTTCTTAGTTTTAGATATTGGTGCTTTTGTCAAAGCTCAAGTGCGAGGTTTTCTCTAACCCGACTCATCTTTTTACAGTCCTTCATTGCATATCATATCTTTTTTGTTGCATTGAAGACAATGTATGAATGAAGTTGGGGGGTGAGGTGCACCATTTGCATGATACACCGATGGTTGTGGAAAGTTTGGTGGATAATACAATTTTTTGTAGTGAAAAAATTACCATTCACATATCATACGGATTTTTGTTTATATTAGTACAAATTATGTGAAAATTTAAAAAAAAAATTGTGAAAAATATCTGATTGTTGATCTGTATTCCCATATTAAGAGTGCTTGGGTTGGATGATATGTTGATTTTTGTTTTGAATATTGAGCACATTAACATATTATAGAAGTTAATCCTATGTGTGAGTATCACATATGTATGTGCTTTTGAACTCATTCGTATGTGCTTCTTGAATGTGTAATTTTAGCAATTTACAAATTGGATTCATATTTTAGGCTTGACATAAACAGTGGAGATGAGTAAGGACCCATGAGAGCTTTAGTTCCAATCCTTTTTGGAGGGAACTTACATTTACTCAAGGAATAATTTTTCAATGTCAAATTTGTTCAATAATCTCATTATGTTTCTCTTGGATAGGTGCATTTGGGTAGTAGACTGACTTTGTCTTGATATGTACAATGCCCTGCCATGCCTATCTAGAAATGATCTTAGGCCATCTTTGTTTTACTTTGAGTCGTTGACTTTTTTCTTGTGAAAATTTTATCCTTAGTGCCATGATTGAGATTTAAATGTAATTCATTTTCATGCCACACATTTGATCAAGCCAGTGCAAAATTATAAAATCTGCCTCATCTTTGTTGTTTCTAGTACTGAGTATGAATGATCATAAAAGAGAAGGAGGTATGGTGTGGACGCCCAAAAAAAAAGTGATGAATGAAAGCTGAAACTCAAATAGTTGAATGGGAAAAGAATGAAAATCCAAGAAAAGGAGAAAAAGGGGTGAGAAGAAAAAGAATGATCAAAAGAAAAGGAAAATGTTAAAGAAAAGAAGAAAATGTAATAAAGAGTGTGCTGATGGGTTTGGACTGAAAATCCCATGAAAAGGGAGATGTTTTTGAAATAAAGGTCGTTCACTCGGAACAACCCTCTTTGTTATCATATCTCCTTCGTTCTTGTTGCCTAAATATCACTCCAAGGTCACATTATAGCCTTTAAAGTCCTAAATAATCTTGATAAGCATGGGGATGCATACTTTTAAAGAAAAAGATGAGTTAGTCTTGCTACCCAATGCTCTAGCATTCTTTTCATGAGATTATGTCAAAGTTGCTTCATTTTCATACATGAACTTCATTTTTGGATTACATGTGAGCACACTTTGTTATGTTCATAAGATTCTATCTCACATGTACACATGGAGTGCATGTCTGGATAACTTGAGTGTGTTTCATTGTTAAGAGTTACCTTTGGTGAGTTTTGCATTGAAGCCGAATTTGGCTAGCCATTCAAAATGTGAATTCTGTTATGTAAAGGCTCAAATTACTAGTCCAATCCACACACACACGAGTTTGAAAATGAATGTGCAGGTGCATACTTTAGACTAAAATTTAAGGGTATAGTGATGCTCATGTGTGCTTAGTTCAGCCATCTAAACAATGTGTTAAATGGCTCCATGCTTGCAGAATAGAAGAATATTGCTCAAATTTTTTTATAATAGAATGAATTAGGAATGACCGTCTTGTTAAATATGTGTCTTACATTTTGGTTATTCATTTTGATAGTTAAATATAGAAATTCATGCCTTGTGTGTTGAATGCATCAAAATTTCAAATCACATTTCAATTTCGGTAATGATTTGGGCAGGATAGTTCAAATTATGGTTTATAAGTGTAGCAAATGTTTTAGAGGGAGTAGAGGTCAATTTTTTGGTCTTATAAGGGGTAGGTCTTGAAGTGAAGAGGAATGGAGATGTGTTGGATAACAAAGGTCTATTTTGTAAATAAAGCAAAACGTGCCGGAAGGCCATACCGGTAGGTTTTGGTCACTGGTCCTACACCTACCGCAAACCTACTGGCATTTTTTGCTCATTGTAGTGAAACCTACCGGTAGGTTTCTCCCAGAATGCCAAAATTAGGGCTTTTAATCAAATATTTTTGGGGAAACTCTTCATTGTCTCCCTGAATTACAAACCATAATGCATTTCCCTTTTACTCAATACACTCCTAAGCTTCCAAATCCATAACCTATTCCACAAATCTTTCAATTCTCAACCTTAGGGTTGTTGATTTGGTGACTTTTAGTGAAAATTTGAAGGTTTCATCTTTTAAAACCCTAGTTTTGCCAAAAAATTCTTAAGCCTTAATCTTCCTTGATCTTTGCAAAACTTCCAAGATTCTTGCAATGGCTCACCAGGTGATGATTCTTTGGGATATTATGGACCCGATTGAGGGTTTCATCTTGGCTCTTTTTGCGCTATTGACCTTTGGGGCATTGTTGCTATGCATGGCCAGAACAAAACGCACCGGGCCAAGCTCTCCACAGCCCGAGGACACAAATGCCCGCAAGAGGAGCGAATAGGGGTCTAGTGGAGACCGAAATGAACAAAGAAAGAAGGCAATGAATGAGGCTAGGTACCAAAGCATCTATGAGAAAAATGTTACTTGCGAGAGGTACCTCGATCACATATCCCTTCATCCAAGAAACGATGTTGTGAGGATCATTGCGGCCCATGGGATTTGGTTTTGGTTTGAGCCGGTAAAAGGGTTCAATTTGTCTTTGTGACGTGAGTTTTAGCAAAAACTCAAAGTGGTGGATGAGGTTGAGGTCTTGAGGACGAACGTAAGGGGCAAGACGTTTGATGTGACCCCTATAGTGATCGTTATACTTCTACATTATAAGAGGTCACCTCCCTCCACCCCGGTATACCCACATAACATCACTAGAACCAAGACTATCCCTGTGTACGTAGCCTTGATGTACGAGGACCTGACTCAGTTTAAGGGAATGGTCCAAGTTGGGGGCCTCAAATATTCATATGGGATTTTGAACAAGCGTCTTCATAATAACTTGTTTTTGAGGGGCGCCGAGAAGACGCCTAACATTGAAAAGTTGGCCCTCTTGGATGCTGTAATGTCGGGAAAGGCTGTAGATTTTGCACTTTTTATATGGGCAGAAATTAAGGACTTTGTAGTGACTCAGAAGCCTAAGGCCAACCTCCGTTTTGGGAACTCGGTCAATCGGATGTGTAAGCATTTCAAAGTGAAGACCTATGTCTTTGAAAAGCTCATACCCCCCAAGACTAGCGCTATTGGAAAGGCCAGTAGTAGCAAGAGGACAATGATGAGCCGAGGTGAACGGGCTAGTGTTTCGAGACCAAAGTCAGAAGTCGTTGGACCTTCTTTTTCTGCACCATCTGCGAAGCTTGGTTTCCCTAGGCCATTTACCTCTGCACTGAAGTGCTCTATATCTCAGCACATCAATGCATTAGAAGTGTCTATGTATGGAATCTCTGCCATGATGACGAGACTATTTCAACACACTTTCCCGGTAAAGCCATCCCGGGAGGACCACCACCTCCAACTACTAGACCCTCTGCCTCTGCCCCTAAGCTTCCACTGTAGCTAAGGTGGGGGATTTAGAGGAGGATGATGATGAAGAGGGGGAGGACTCTGAGGAGGATGGGGATGATGGTGATGATGGAGATGAGGAGTAGGATACCATGGTTTTTGTCTTCTTTTGTTGTTTTGGGTTGTACATGATCAGGAGTGGAGTTATCGGCCTATTAGAAGATTCTTTAAGAACTAGAGGATGTTTTGTTTTTATTTTTGAATGTAGATTCCATGTAACCAACTTTTGAAAGACAATAATGTAATACCATAGTTTTTGTTCCATCTTGTCCAAGTTCATTTCGTTAACTGCATTATTATTATTTTTTTATTTTGAATGCTTGATGAATTACTTGTGTAAATGGATTGTTTTAATTTCATACTTGTTGGTTTGAAAATAAACTTTTCTAGGGACTAGCAAAGCTCAAGTTGTGGGGTGTGATTAGCACAAAACATTGCATATTTTATGTACATTTACATCCCTTTTACATTTGCTTTTGCAGTTAAAATGAGCGGAATTGCAATGTTCGAGCTTTTAATGGAGTTTTGATATGTTTACAGGAAAAGGAGTTCAAATGGTGCTTCTTAGGCCATATCATGATGCTTGAATTGATTGGAGTTGAGGTGGAGGCATGATGTTTGCTTGAGAGGTGGAAGAACCAAGAATTTTGCAGAACAAGGAAAAACCTACCGGTAGGTTTTGGCTACTGGACCTGCACCAACCACAAACCTATCGATAGTTTTGCTCACTGGATTGAAACCTATTGGTAGGTTTTCATTGACCTACCAATAGGTTTTATTGAAAATCGCTAGATTCTGCATCTAAAGCTTTGTACATTTAGGGGTCCCACCAAGCACTCTCCCACTATTCCCTGACACACCATACCCACAAACATCCCCTCATATACCCTAGCTTGGACTTTTGGAGGTTTGGACATTAATGAGTAGAGAGGAGAGAGAAGAAGCTGGGAGTGGAGGCTAGGCCTACATTAGCCTGCTCAACCCATCCCTCTTAGCCCCTTATCGATTGGAATCACATCACGCAAGCTAGGATAGGTTCCATGGACGTGTTTTGGAAGGCTCCATTCTTCATTAGAGGGACACATTGTAATATAGAGAGAGAGTCCAAAGAAGAAGATGAATAGTATTACATAGAGAAGTAGATATTTTTGCATTTTTTTCCTTACGTTGTCTTGTAGTTTATTGTAAGGATCTTGTAAGCTTCTTTTAATGTCTTTAATGTCATTTATTACAAGCACATTCCAAGTTTAGTTGAGTAGCTTAGCTTTCACCATTAATGAATTTAATTTTTCATCTCAAAGCTTCTTCAAATGGGTATTAAATGCATTTTCCTGTAGTTTTTTATTTTCTTGCATTAGTTAAGTTACAAGCTTCATTTCTTACAATGTCTCATCGTTATGATTATGTTCTTTCTTTCATTATGAGTAGCTAAGATTCTAAGTTGGCAAATCCAAGGAGACCTCTTGGGTATGCCATTTCAACTCATTGTCTTTCCTCCTTGTAGTGTACGTTGATTCGGTTTGACTAGGTTGAGTGTGGACATGATTGTGAGTTCTTAATACACTGTAGGCATTGTCACAGGGTATGCATGAATCTTCATCTCCATTCTAGTCCGGCACTTTCTACAAAACAATTGAACATCTAGACACCATTGGAGGAAGGTCTCAAGTTGACTTGGGATCCCCATTGGAATGACCCCTTCGGATTAGCCAACACTTGTTTCCCATTTCATTTTCATTAAGAACTCAAATTCAAAAGATGTTTACAATTTACCCATTTTACCAAAAATCACCTTCAAAATGATTCACCTCCTTCCCTATTGAGATGACCTTGAAATACTTTTCCAAGTAAAACGCGACAATTGAAAGTCTCTCTGTGCTTGGGGAGCACTTTTGTTCACACACACATGCATTTCTTTCACCCACCATTATTTAGTTTCCCCATTTCTTGCATCATTATGTGGGAGAGTGACACTTCCCTATCTCGATAAGCCATACACATATTGGGGGATAATGTCTAGAGATTAGGGAGTACAACGAAAAAAATGAAGCAAAGTTCACATATAATCCAAAATTGAAGGACATCCATGAAAATGAAACATCATTAGCATAATCTCTTGAAAGGAATGCTAGGGAATGAGATAACAAAATCAACTTCGCTTTTTATTTAAAGGTATGCATCCCCTATGCTTCTCTAGATCATTTAGGACTTTCACGGGTTGCAATGAGGCCTTGGGGTGATATTGAGGCAAGCGAAATGAAGGATAGAGGATAGCATAGAGGGTTGTTCCGAGTGAATGACTTTTTTCTCATTAACACCATCACCACAATCTTTGATTCTTTTTCTTTTTTTTTTCCTTAACATTTTTCTTTTCTTTTGTCATTCTTTTCTTCTTTTCACACCGTTTTTCTCACTTTCTTGGATTTTTCATTCTTTTCCATTCGACTCTTTGAATTCAACTTCATTCATCACTTTGGTTAAGTTTTCGCATCACAATTTCTTCTCTTTTATGATCACTCATATCCAACTCTTACAAACAACCCAGGTGTGGTAGATTTTATCTTTTTCTACTGTCTTGGTTAAATGTGTGGTATGGAACCGAATTTACAATTAAGGCTCAATCACGACACTAGGGATAAATTTTTCACAAGAAAAAGGCTAAGGCTAAAAAAAATCAAGAATGGCCTAATATCATTTCTAGATAGGCATGGGAGAGCATATTGCATTTCAAGACAAAGTCAATCAACTACCCAAATGCATAATGAGATTATTGAACAAATTTGATATTTAAAAAATTGTTCCTAGAGTAAATTTAAGTTCCCACCTACAAGGAATGGCACTAAAGCTATCATGGGTCCGTACACATATCCACTATACATGTCAAGCACTAAAATATGAATTCAATCCATAAATTGCCAAAATTACACATTCAAGGTGCATTTAAGGTTGAGTTCAAAAGCAAACACATATGTAAAACTCAAGCATACAATGAACTTCTATAATGTGCTCTTGTGTTCAAGGTTCGATGCAAAGATCAACATATCAACAAACCCATAACACTCTAAATAGGGGATTACATATCAACATTCAAATATTTTTCACAAAAATTTTCAAGTTTTTCACACAATTTACAACTATTGTAAACAAAAATCTGTAGGACATGTGAAAGGTGAATTTCACCACAAAAACTACTATTATCAACAAAAAAATTCAAAAACATTGGTGTATCATATGAATGGTGCACCTCACCCCCAACTTGATTGATGCATTGCCCTCAATGCAACAAAAAGGATATGATATGCGATGAAGGACTGTAAACAGATGAGTAGGGTTAGAGAACACCTCGCACTTGAGCATTGACAAAAACACCAATATCTGCATCTAAGAAAGACAACACTATACACAAAGATAAAGTAAGTAAGAATAAACATTTCGAGTAGGTAAAAATGACTGTACACTAAAGACCATAAGAACAGTTAATCCTTCAACAAGTCCGGGTAGACCGGATCCACCAATTCTTCCTCCACCCCTTGGCCTTCATAACCCTAAAAAATAGCTTAAGTCCTTGGCCATTGACCTTGAATGTTTTACCAACCTCAGGGTTTGTGACCTTGAATTTTTTAGCTCTTATATGCATCTCTTCGAATCTCTTCTAATTCATTCATCTCAAGCTTCCTATTCTCTCCGAGCATTCTAAAGTTGAAGTTCAAGGTCTTGATGGCCCAATAAGCCTTGCGCTCCATTTCAACCGGCAAATGGCAAGCCTTGCCATAGACTAGCCTATAGGGTGACATGCCTAGAATGGTCATGTAATCAATGCGGTAAGCCCATAGGGCATCGATCAACCTAAATGATCAATCCTTCCTATTAGGGTTCATTGTTTTCTCTAGGATGTTCTTGATTTCCCTATTGGCCAACTCTGCGTAGTAGTTGGTTTGTGGGTGATATGCGGTGGACACCTTGTGTGTGATGCCATATTTATGCGTTAAAGATGAAATTGGCTTATTTTCGAAATGAAAACAATCGTCGCTTAACTTAGCATGAGGCATCCCAAACCTTGAACAAATGTTTTCCTTGAGAAACTTGACCACGACACGGTGGTCATTGGTCTTGGTTGGGATAGCCTCTACCCACTTGGACACGTAGTCCACTACCATCAATATGTATAGGTAGCCCAAAGACATAGGGAAGAGACCCGTATAGTAAATGTTCTAATAGTCAAATATCTCAATAACAAGTACAGGGTAGAGGGACATCAAGTTCCTTCGGGTCACACTACCCGGTCTTTGGCACCTATTACATTCCTTACAAAATGAAACATAGTTTTTTGATTAAAGAGGGCCAATAAAAACCTAATTGTAAGACCTTTGTCGAGATCTTCTTTGAAGAGAAATAACCACTACACGCCTCTGATTGGTAAAATGCAAGGACTTCCCGTTGTTCATTTTCTGGCCCGTGTTTTCTCATCACTTGATCTAGGGAATACTTAAACATGTATGAGTTGTCGAAGTAGAAATACTTCACATCTGCTATAAACCTTTGGCTATCCTCCGAGCTCTAACGTAGTGGTATATGTCCTGTAGCAAGATAATTGCATATGCCAGCATACCAAGGACAACATAATGAATAGAAAGTAAATGCTTGTTAGGAAAAAAGTCAGGGATAGGAATATGCTCATCGGCATCTTGAACCACAAGTCAGGATAAATTGTCCGCCACTATGTTCTCCACTCCTTTTTTGTCTTTTATTGTCAAGTTGAACTATTGAACTAGGAGGATCTACCTAATAAGTCTCAGTTTTGCATCCTGCTTAAACAAGAGATACTTCGAAGTAGTAGTGTAAGACCAAAATAGGTGAACCAATGATGTAAGACCAAAATTTATCTAACGAAAATACTACGGCTAGCAATTCTTTTTCAATGGTAGTGTAATTCATTTGAGTATCGTTAAGATTTTTACTAGCATAGTATATTACATAAGGCCTCTTATCTTTCCTTTGACCAAGCACAACCCCGACCGCGTAATCACTCGCGTCGCACCTAAGCTCAAATGGTAAGTCTCACTTGGGTGGTCGCATAATCAGAGGTGTAGTGAGCATGCTTCTGAGTTTTTTAAACGATGCCTTACAATTATTCGACCACACAAATGGGACATCCTTGGAAAGAAAATTGCTCAAGGGTCGAGCCAATGCACTAAAGTCCTTTTTAAAACGACGATAAAAACCAGCATGGCCAAGAAACGACCTGATGTCTTTGATGGCATTCGGTGTGGCAAGGTTGGAAATTGCATCAATGTTGGATTTGTCGACTTTGATCCCCCTTTGCCAAAACAATGTGCCCGAGTACTATCCCTTGTGTCACCATAAAGTGAAATTTCTTCCAGTTGAGGACCAAGTTCTCCGCCTCGCATCTCTCAAGTACTCTCTTTGAGTTTTCCAAACAACCATTGAAAGAATATTTGAACACTGAGAAGTCATCCATAAAAACTTTCAAAATCTTCTCCACCATATCACTGAAGATTCCCGTCACATATCTTTGAAAAGTCGCTGGGGCGTTACATAACCCAAAAGGCATGCGGCGGTAGTCAAAGGTACCGAAAGGGCAAGTGAAAGTGGTCTTTTATTTATCTGCCAATGCCATCTCAATTTAATTGTAGCCAAAATATCCATCCAAGAAGCAATAGAACAAATGTCCGGCTACTCTATCCAACACTTGGTCGAGGAGTGGCAACGAGAAGTGGTCTTTTTGTGTGCATGAGTGGAGCTTTCAGTAATCAATACACATTCTCCATTTGGTGACCACCCTTGTTGGAATTAACTCGTTCTCCTCATTTTCCATAACCGTAACTCTCGATTTATTGAGTACTACTTGCGTGGGACTAACCCACTTACTATTGACAATCAAAAATATGATGCCAACGTCAAGTAGCTTAAGTACCTCATCCCTTTCCACGTCTTTCATAATGGGGTTAAGTCTCCATTGTGGTTGTCGGGATGGTGTTGCATCTTCCTCCAAGTAAATCCTATGAGTGCAAATGAGGGTACTAATCCCCTTAATGTTAGCTATGGTCCACCCGATGGCTCTTTTGTGCCTCCTCAATACACATAAAAATTGTTCCTCTTGGCTTGCCTCCAAAGTTGAGCTTATTACTATCTGGAAGGTCTCATGCTCCCTTAAGAATGAATATTTGAGGTTGGATGGTAAAGGATTCAACTCCAAGATGGTTTTTCGCACATTCGATGGAAAAAACTTCTTGTCTTGATGTGGAATCTTCTCAAATGTAGGGGTCCATTTTTCCACACCTTTTAAACTTCCAAACTCCTCTTGACCAATACTCTCCTCATTCTCTAACTTCAACATGCTCAATAGTTCTAAGTTCTCCTCCACCGAGGCATCAATTCTATTGACTTCATGCAGTTCCTCATCGTCCCCCGATTGTTTACACAAATTGAATACTTTGAGGTCCATAGTCATATTCTTGAAGGTAAGCTTCATCAGTCCATTCATGCAATTAATAATAGCATTAGAAGTACCAAGGAATGGTCTACCTATTATGATAGGAATTCATGAGATAGGGTTAACAATTGGATGAGTTTCAAGTACAATAAAATTGACAAGGAAATAAAAATTATCCACTTGAACTAAGTCTTCCTAAACTATTCCCCTCGGTGTTCTAATGCTTCGGTCCACCAATTGAAGAGTCATTGGAGTTGGCTTCAACTCTTCAAGTTAGAGTTGTTAATACACCGAGTAGGGTAGGAGTTTGACACTTACCCCCAAATCAAGAAGAGCTTGCTCCACCCGACAATTCCCTATTGTGATGGCAATGGTAGGGCATCCAGGGTCCTTTAACTTTGGTGCAGTGTTGATCCTCAAGATTGAGCTCACTTGCTCAGAGAGGAATGTCTTTTTGTGCACAATAAGCTTCCTCTTCACGATGCGTTAATCATTCAAAATCTTGGCACATGATGGAATTTGCTTTATGGCATCGAGGAGTGGGATGTTGATTTTAACCTGCTCAAGCATCTCAATAATATCAGAATAGTTAGCCATCATCACGGGTGACTTCAAACGATTGGGAAAAGGGGCCAGAATGGAACATGCATGCACACTTACATCAACAACTTTTTCTTTCTCACTCACCTCACCCGCCTCAGAGTCACCCTTAGTCTCATTTTATTTGGTCAATATGGTCTTGGGTGAGACTTTTGGCACAATGGTTTTGTCGATTTGTTTGCTACTCCTTTGGGTGGTGACACCTTGAGGTTCTCACAACTCTCATTTGTGGGATCAGATGACTCAATCACTTGTTAGCCTCTAGGGTTCCCTAGGGGTTAAGTGATGAGCACAAAATATTGCACATTTCATGGTCTCATTACATTCATTATAACTCAACTTTTGCATTTGATTACTTAGTGTTAGCCTATTTTATGAGTAATGTTGAATTCCCGATGGTGCATGTTTTGATAGCTTAAATGTTGAATTTTAGGACCTTGCAACTATGTTGGATGTGTGGTAAAGGCATGGACACAATACATGAAGAATTGGAGGCTTAAAAGTGAAGAAATCAAGGAGGTATTAATGTTTTGGAACAAAGGCACCAGCTGCCTCATCACTGGGCAGCACTGCCTCGGTTGTGCTCCATTTTGACCATGATCTACTCAGAATCTGGAAATGTTGAAAACATGAAAGTTGTAGATCTGGATGTCTTCTGTATCGTGTCAAAATTTCAGCTCAATCCAACGGTTAGATCAAGAGTTATATCATTTCTACCGAAGGTGGTCCAGTGCAGAAAAATAGTACCGGTACTATTGGTACCGGTACCACGAACCTTCTGACCGAAAAACAGCCTGTAACTCAACTTTGAGGCTTGGAGGTCCCACCTACACTTCTTCCACTTGCCCCCCAACATTTCCTGACACAAGAGCACGCCTCCCTTACACATTTGGAAGACTTGGAAGGCTTGGCATTAATTAAGCATGGGAGAGGAATGGGCTGCACATGGGGTTGCAAGCTAGCTCTGTCCTAGCCTGTGTGACCAATCAAAATCACCTTCCATTAAGGGGAAGGCCTGCTCTTACACCTTGGGGACCCTCATGGACGTTTTTGGCAAGGCATACACTCCATATATACAACATTATTCAGCAAGAGAGGAGTTGGCTACCTAAGCTTAGGAGTAGATATAGAGAGAGAGAGTTCCAAGGTTGAAGATGATGAAGAGTAAATTTTGTTTTGCATTTTCTTCTCCCATTTCACTTGCTATTGTTGTAGTAAGCTTTCATACTCTTGTAATCTTCATTTTATTACCTTAATGTCATTTACTTCAAGTCTATTTCAAGTTTAGTTGTGTAACTTAGATTTCACCATTTATGCTTTCAAGTTCTTCATTTCTTAGTTTAAAATGGGTATTGTTGATTTCTTTTCTTAGTTTAAGATTTCTTGCATTTAGTTAAGTTTTAATCTCCATTTCATCATTGTCTCTTTACATTATGAATGTCTTGCTTTTAATATGAGTAGTTAGGATTTAAGTTGGTTAATCCAAGGGAAGACCTCCTTTTGGGGATTCCATTTCAACTCTTCTTCATTCCTCCCTTTTGAGTCAAATGGTTCGATTTGACGGGGTTGAGAGTGGATGAGTTGGTGAGCCTTTGATATCCCGTAGGCCTAGTCACGGGTTATGCTTAGATACTCACCAATCTCGTCCCTAGCTTTCCCCGAATCAATCGTTCATTCATGCTCAATCGGAGGAAGACTTTGAGTTGATTTGGTATTCCCATTGGAATGAATCCTTTGGATTAGCCAACACTTGCTTTATTTGCATTTTCATTTACAAACACAACCCCAAAACATAAACAAAATATTTTATATTTTCTTTACCTTTTTGCAAAATCACTTTCACAAAACTCCCTTTCCTTCCCTGAGGAGACGACCTTGGAATACTTTTCAAGTAAAACACCGACCACGAAAGACTCCTTGCGATTGGGGAGCGCTTTTGTGCATATTCCACATTTCCATTTCATATATTTTGTTCATCCATTTTCCACCATTAACATCCATTGTTCCCTATCTCTTGCATCATCCCGAGGGAGAGTGACACTCCCTTAGTCCTACAAGTCATACACACATTTGAGGGTGGTGTTGAGAGGTAGGGAACGACACATATTTTCATTCAATCATTAAGCGGAAAATTTTTCCTTCTCTTGTTGTGATATCCCTATGGCATTGATCAACTTCATGATTTGAGTTTGAATATCATTAAAATTTATGGCGGTTAGGTTATTGATGGTGGTTCTGTAAAATTCGGATAAATTTAAACTTTTAAGAATAAAGGGCAAAATGATAAATTGTCACCACATTTCATGTTAAAAACCTAAAATTTTTTAGAACTCGAATGACCAAATGAACCTCACCGTTGGATTTTTCTCGCGAAACCTAGTTACCCAGTCAAATTTTGTTAAATTCTGAGATAGTCAGATTTTTTAGGTTTTACAAGGTAGTCGGGCCTTGGGTGACCAAGGCACAAATTTTTTTAATAAAATTATGAAATTTGGAACATAAATGAAGTCAAGATAAAATAAAAAATATTTAAATTTGAACCAGAGCGAAGTTTAATCGTTTTGGAATGAGAACGGACCCGAAATTAAGAGGGACGTGTGGCGCATTATGGATCAAGCATTTAGATAATATAAATAATAGGGGAGAAAATCAGATTTTCTCCCTATTTTTACTTAGTCGATTCAGCCGATAGAGAAGAGAGGGAAATGGCTTGAGTTCTCCACCTTCTCTCTACGATGTAGGAAGATTAGGAGCTTAAATCTACTCGGGACAAGAACAAAAGTTGTTCTCCTCGTCGAGGGATAAAAAACCATACCAAGGAGGTCAGATTTTGGGCGAGATTCCATGGACGGGATTTTGGAAAAGTGAGGATCTAGCTTGTCTTGGGTTCTCAGAGTTTGTCAACGTTATTCTACGCTGCATGAGGTAGGGTTTCTCCTACTTAGGTTTATTTACAACCTAGGATGCTATATTGAAATGGGTGGGTTGATAGGTGTGTATATCACTTGCCTATTGGAGAGATTTTAATGAAATAGTATTGAAATTGGGAAGAGTAAATTCTATCTTGAAATGGGTATGTAAAAATTGTCTAATGTAATTTCTTGACTTATGTGAATTGTGGGCATGCTATGTGTTTACATAATGCCTTGAGAAATTATGTGTGTTATTGCTTGATATGTGATAGCGTGCTTGGGTTTGGATTCAAGTTGAAATGTTGATATATGCATGTTTACATATTGACATTGTGAGAATTATAAGAATTATATGTTTTTGATATAATTTATCATGGGCTATGTGCAATGTGATGGATATAGTTCATATGACATACATAGCATATTGAACATTGTAGTAGAGTTGCAATGAGACATTATATTGCATATGTACGGGAACATTACATTAAGCGGGTGTTTGTACTGGGTGGGCTCGAGTAAGCTAAGTCGATGACTTGGCTGAGTCGCACGGTTGCAAGGTAAAGAGGGTTGGGGTTAGCAATAAGGGCTAGAAGATCCCTCAAGTGCAAAGCCCGGTGATTGGATACACATTTTCGTTGGTACAAGTCCATAAAGTGGGTCGGTGTACGCGTAACTGTTGGTGGAAGTCCATAAATTTCGTGTCGGTTGGGTATCGTTGGTGGAAGTCCATAAATGTCCACCCCACAAAAGACACTGGATTGAAGAATGTTATTTGATGTGTAACATAAATGACAGACTCATACACATTGGCAATTGCATGTGTTGAAGAGCTGGAAATGGCTCGGGTTGACTTGCATGAGTGAGTCTTGTCCCATTTCATGACGTGTTGGAGAGCCAGGAAGGGCTTAGGTTAAATTGCATGGGTGAGTCTCATCTCATTTCATGGTATGACATGCTAAATTCCAACATGGGATGCATAATCTTGATTGGAATGTTATGAGTTGTTGAATATTTGCATGTGAACATTTCATATGTATTTAGGTTAGGGAGTAGCCTCTATAGGAAATATCCACTGAGCATGGCTCAACCATTATGGGATAAACATTTTAGGTGCGGGGTTCACATTGGAGGACGGCTCCCGTTTCGAATCCCAAGGATGAAGAAGCCAACATGTGGCTTTTATGGTTATTTTGTAAAGCTTTTGTAAATAAATTCTATTTTTCTGTATAAATTCATGGAATTGATTGTAAGGTAACTTTAACAAGCCATGTTTTGTATGGAAAACTTTATTAAACATGTATTGGGTGATTGTGGAAAGGTTTGGGATGTATTGGAGATGAAAAACAGGTGAAACGAGCAAAACTGGACAAAGAGTACCGGTACGATATGGTCCAGTAGGTTCACCGCATCGGTACTACATACCGGTACTATTGTGTACTGGTACGCTATGGTCCAGAAGGTTCAGTGTACCGGTACTGTCTCCAATTTTCTAAAATTTTAACACTGTTTTCCTATGCTTTTGGACTTTGGTTTCTTTGGTTCAAAGGATACAAATGGACCCTAAATGAGCTATATTTAGACACATTGGTCCTCGGATGAATTAATTGATTAAAGGAACACGGATACATGCATGGGTTAAAATACCGATTAAGGGGATCCGTTTGACATATGGTCGGGAATTGCTACAAGCAAGGTTATTTTCCACGGATTGATGGTTTGTTAATGGTTTGCAAAGGACTTCCAGATTTTGGGGCGTCACAAGTTTGGCTTTGGATGAATTAGTGCACTACATCCTCCAAGTTCCTTTTATGAGGTGGTTGGTAGGTGGGAGGATTGGATGGTACTTGTTGACCATAACTTTGTGGAGGTGAACTTTGGGAAAAACTTTGTAGGGGCGAGTTTGGTGAATACCCTTACGGATTGGACTAGGGGCATTGAGAGCTATACGATTGACCTTGGCATGGTATTGATTTTTCTTGTGAGGCATGGGGGTGAATATGCATTAGACCTGTGCAGAGTGGGATTCTCATTCTTCCAACTAAAGTTTAGGTGATTGCTCCAACTTGGATTGTTTGTGTTAGAATGCGGGGAGAATGATTGCCTACTTTGTTTGAAGGCATTAACTTGCTCATGGAAAACTTCCTCAAGTGCCAGAATGTTAGGGAACTCCGATCTGGAATGCTCAACACTCTCAGAGATAGAGCAAAACTCCTTGGTCTTTGAGACATTGGACACCTCTTGTCTCCTATAGAACTCTAGACTTTCCATTTTGCAAGAAAATTTTGTGATTTTGGAAAGCAAGTCATACATCCATCCACCGCTTGGTTGATTACTACCCCGAGAAGAGCTCGATACATCAGTGGGATCCATGATATCCCATGATTGTGCATTTTGTGCCAATGTACTAAAATAGTCAAGGGCCTCATCGGGATCCTTGTTTAAGAATTCCCCATTGCACATCATATCTATGAATTGTCAATGGCCCGATGCAGTCCCTTCGTAGAATAAACTCACCAATTGACATGATTCAAAACCATGATGTGGAATGGATTGTAGCATTTCCTTGTATCAATCCCAACAAGTATAAAATTGCTCATTGGGTTTCCGAAAAGTTTTGGATTTTCTTTTTAAGAGCGGTGGTTTTTGGCACCGAAAAAAATTTATTCAAAAACATAGAAAACATTTGTGCCCAAGAGATTATGGATCGAGGCTTCAAAGAATTCAACCATGTTTTGGGTTTGTCCTTAAGGGAAAAGGGAAACACTGTTAGGCGAGCTATGTCCTCCATGGCATTATTGGTGAGGAAGTTTGCAAGTATTTCCTCAAATTCCTTAATGTGCAAATAAGGATTCTCTCTTTCAATTTCATGGAATTGAGGAAGCAGTTGTAACATTCCCACCTTGAATAGGAAGGCATGAGCTTGGATTGGTAAAAGAATGCATGAGGGAGTGGTACTACGTGTGGGTTATAGATAATTTTGCATTGTCCTTGTCGGAGGATCAATGGGGATATTGTTCCCTTCATTCCTAGGAGGGAAGTGCATTGTAGAGTTTGGAATTCTAGGAACTTGCACTCCTCCTCCCCATGGGAAATTAACATAGGCACCTAAATCCTGAAAGTTGTCACTCGCATCCTCGGGTAGGCTTGGTTAATATTCATGTTGGGGCCTATGGCTTGTCTAACCAATCTATTTTGGTTGTTCTGTCCCCATATACAAAACAATATCTACAAATTAAAAAAAGGTAAACTAAAGTATATACAAGGAGCAACGTACCTCGTCCCGTGATAAAAATCAGGAGACTTACCTCCGTCGTCTGAAAATCACCTTCTTAATTCAACGTTTTGTCTTCCTCGGTAACGGTGTCAAAAATGTTTGAACTTTTTTGTC
Source organism: Ilex asprella (assembly GCA_023539305.1). NCBI lineage: Eukaryota > Viridiplantae > Streptophyta > Magnoliopsida > Aquifoliales > Aquifoliaceae > Ilex > Ilex asprella. The sequence goes on along the minus strand of CM042193.1, from coordinate 26,528,885 downwards.
AACCCTAATTTTTGACCATGATTCGGATTGTGTGTTTGTGGCTTACACGATTAGGTGAGTGTCACTCTCTCTCAAATATCATTCAATGAATGGGGTGAACGTGTCTGCAGATGAAAAAGTGTGTGTGTGTGTGCAAAAATGATCCCCAAGCGTCAAGAGACTTTCGAGTGTCTTGTTTTACTTGGAATTGGTATTCCAAGGTCGTTTCCTCAGGGAAGGAAGGTGAATTATGTTTAAGGTGATTTTGTGAAAATAGAAAAGTGTAAAATCATTTGAATATGTGTTTTGGTGAGCTGTGTTCTTGATGAAATGAAACGGAAACAAGTGTTGACTAATCCAAAGAGGTCATTCCAATGGAAATTCCAAATCAACTTAATACATTCTTCCACTGTTTCCTAGATGTTCGATTGATTCGTAGGAAGAGAGCGACTAAAACGGAGGTGAGGATTCAAGCATACCCCGTGACAACTTTACGGTGTATTAATATCCCACAACCACATCCATTCTCAACCTAGTCAAACCAAACCATCTTACACTACGAGGAGGAATGACAAGAAGTTTATTTAGCATACCCAAGAAGAATTTTCCCTTGGATTAGTCAACTTAAAGCTTAGCTACTCATATTTAATGCAAGAACATATATAAAGTAAAGAGACATTATGAAGAAATGAAGATTGAAACTCGAATTATGCAAGAAAATTTAAACTATGAAGAAGTGCATTTAATACCCATTTTAAAAGCTTGGAGTGAAAAACTTGAATGTAACAGTTGTAGATTGAAAGATGCTTGAAAAAAATGCAATACGCTTGAAATAAATGACATTAAATGCAATAAATGAAGCTTACAAGAGTCTTACAGAAGATTACAAGTGAAATAAGTAGAAGAAATGCAAAAATATAACTTCTCTCTCTAAAACTATGTCTTCCTCCTTGAGCTTCTCTCTCAACAATGCTCTACAATACTCTCCAATGCTGAAGTGTGTCCTGCATTTTCGTCCATGGAGGTCCTCTAGCATATGTGATAGGCTTCATATCCATAAGAGGCTGAGATGATAGCTTGGGCAAACAAGGACAAACCAAGCTTGCAACTTCCCAGGCTTCCCTCTTCTCTCTCTTCTTCATAAATGCTTGGGCCTCCAAAGTCCACCCGTAAGTGTGAGGAGGCATGTATGTGTGTAACCGAAGTCAAGGGACAAGTGGGAGAATCATAGGTAGGACCCCCAAGTGACAGAACTTGAGTTGTAAGCTTCAAGCATTTTTTAGCAAAACCTACTAGTAGGTTGATGGCCAAACCTACCGATATGTTTTACTCCAGCAGCCAAAACCTTCCAAAAGGTTTTCTGTAGAACCAACTCCAGTAGACAAAGCCTATGTACAAACATACTGGTAGACTTTTACTTGTTTTACTCAATTCTTCATCTTTTCAGCTTCCATACCCTCGTCAAGCCTCCCCTTCTTCTCCATTGACTTTAAGTACTACAATGGGGGCTTAACTCATTACATTTCCAACTATCTACCTACAAACATACCGAAACCTCATTAATTGTAAAAAAATTGCAATTCCTCCCATATTTACCATAAAACAAGTCTAAAAGGGGTGCGAATGTGTAAATGATGTGCAATATTTTGTGTTAATAAGATAACAACTCTCTCTTACTACCACAAGAATATCCACTCATTATTCTCTCTTTCTACTAGTTTATCAAAGGTAAATGTAGATCCTACAAGTTTATCAATTTGTGTGATTACCGATAGAGGCCAAATAATTGTGCGACTTGGGGTAAAGATCAAATTTAGATTTGAAGATTCAAAGTTTTTGAGAAAGTTTGAAGATTGTTAAAAGCACGCTTCAAGAGGTAACCCTTAATATTCTCTACAGATTTAAGGTTTCTCGGTTTGTTTTAAACTGGAATAGATATTAGAATTTGGCATCAATTGTATTTTTTTTAAATTCCGCTGCATTTATTATATGATTCCGTTCACTTATGACCTTTGAAACAATTAATACATCCAAAACAACCTTAGCCAACTCTCCATAATACTTCTGAACAAATATCAATACCCTCAAATACATGGTCATAGAACAACCTCCATTCAAGGTTATTTCATCATATCCTTTCATTTGATCATATTTAAACATTGTACTTATGTTAGGGAAAGATATATCACTCTTAAAGTTTTTTGCAACAAAACAACATTTGCAATCGTTCCTCAATCTCCTAGCTTTTGAAGTAACTCATATAAACTCTTGCAATTGTCATTGTACAAAATCTTGATTATGTTTAGAACATCGTAGTTGACCTTATTTCCATACCAATAAATGAGTTATCATGCCTTTTTAACTTCCAAAAATAAAATAATACTAATAGTCAGACAAAATACACGTATACTCTTAATGATATCCCAAAACTAATGTCTTATAAATAGAAAATGTCTTTGTCACCATTCATATCTCATAACCTTCTCTTATCTTAGCATACCCACTTTCCTTATGGTTTATTCCTAGCATCCCTTACTAAGCAAAAACAAAGTACCGTCCATTTCCTAAAGTAGTCCATAAAGACATTGGAGATATCTTAGCATTTCCATCTCAAAAATTGAATCAATTCTTTGAAGCTATCTAAAATTTATGGCTCCAAAAAAATACACAATCCATAAACTAACTAAGCATCTACTAAGCCTAAGATTATTTCCATCTTATATTTTCTAATCCCAATGAGCACCCACAACCTATAACTCCCATCTAAGACCTGATTCCTAGGCTCTGATACCAACTTTGTCATGCCCTAATTTCTACAAATAGGCATGAACTATTTACTAACCATCAAACCTTAAGAGCATAACTAAATGCCATAAAATTTAATCAAAAACAACCACCATTCATCATCTAACTAAAGAAAATTCCCAAATTAACATAATTCAACCAACATGGTTACATCTTAAACATTGTTATTCAACAAAACTTTGAATAAAAATTATAGTCTAAAATAAATTGTAACAACCCACATTTTCTTTTACATATGTATATAAATATATAGAAACTACTTGTGGTAAAAGTGTAGATAAGTGTAATGATGTGTGTTGTAATTTGATAAGTTAAAAAAGTAGAGATTTAGAATGTTAGAGTAAATCATAGTTAACGCTAGTGTAGCTAGTGAATGGGTGACATGAATTGTAAACGAACTTCTAGCAACTATGTTTGGGGTACCAAAGTATGTTGTGAAAGTTTGGGTTGGTTTTGGAAGGGTTTAGGATGGATTGGAAATAAAAAATGGAGGAAAAAGGCGAAACTGGCAAAACCCTACCGGTATAGTCTACCGGTATAGTATTGTACCGGTAGAGTCTACCGGTACACTTTGATCCAGAGAGTTCACGCTACTGGTACAGCCTACCGGTAGAGTATTCTACCGGTAGATTCTACTGGTAGAGCCGAAAGAATTCTGAAACTTAAATGTCGCGATCTTGGTCCAATTTTAGCCTTATAAATACCCAAGGTCGTCTATTTTGGCTCTATTTCGGCCACTCCAACATTAGAAACCCTAAGAGAGAAAGAAAGGAAGAGAAAAACAAGAGTCAAAAGGGGTTATCCAAGATCTAAACCTAGCTTCCAAGAACACAAGGTAGGGGATTATCTCTCATTCACTTACATTGAGGCTAGGGCTAATATATATGTAATCTTTTCACTTTAAATTATACATGTATGCTATATAATCATTGTTTCTCAATACCATGTGACTATTACTATGATGTAAACAATATTATTGTTTGATTAAACCTTGAATTCTTTTCTTGCCTAAAAACCCTAGATTCTAAGAGAAATAAACTTTTCTTTGAATTGTTCTTAATTCTTGATTTCAAAACTTTAGTGTTGAATATTGTACAACAAAATAATATAAATTATGATCTCTTGCATATTTTTTTGGATTATTCGATTATATGATACATGTGAGAAAAATTGGGGATTTTACTATATTTGTGAAATTGTTGTGAATTGAGCATATTCTCGGTTTCCTCATTGTATGGGTGTTGTGATGGACTTGGATTACCTTCGAGAGATGTCGTAGAGTTTTAGAGGTTAGTCTACCCCAATGGGGGTGAAATGGTTTCCTAACACTTGTAGTGGGTTGTCATTTGGTAATGCAACCACTATCGTTCACTGGAGTTCGAACAAGAGATAGTATAATTTATCCTAGGAAGGGACTCGTCACTGTCATTCTGATGGTAGACGCCCCTTCCTAAAGTGCTTTAGACTGTGATTGTGATTGGTGGACTAGGTATAATCGTGGGGTAGATTCATGGGAAGCAATCATCATACATGGTACGGGGATGAACCGAAAATACATGAAATTATGAGTTGGGTCATTCTTGCCGATACATTGGTATGGGACAATGCATGGGGAAGAAGCCCTTTTTCTAAATAGCTTAAATTGGAAAATTGGTTATTGTTGCTAAACTCTTTTTATTCGTTTATTTGATTATTGCTACTGTTTAAGCTTGAGATCTCTTTTAAAATGCCCCTGTTTTATTTAAAAGGTTATATATATATATGTTATTTGTGAAATAAGACCGACCGTTTTCTATGTTTTAAAACCTTGTTTGAGTTTGGGAGAAATGTGGTTACAGAGCTTCGTGCTCACCCCCTTACAAATTATATTTTTCAGATTTGGTGCTAGAGGAGGATCTCAGCATCGACGAGCCGGGACATTGGGAGGCTCCACTCGAGGGGAACCTAGATCCCGAGGTGAAAATGTAGAGCTGTAGCTTCTTTTGTACTAGACTAGGACATTCTTTTGAAACATTGTGTAGTCTAGTTTATTTTGTATTTCCGCTGCAAGAATTACTTTGATACTCTTTTGGGGATGTAAATGCCATTGTTAGGCATATTCTTTTGGAGGTTATTGTATATGCCTGAATGATGAAGTAAATTCTTTTTGGGATATGGAGTTATATAGTTGCTCTCATGATTGTAAATGGTTTTTAAATAGTAATACTGCCAGGGTGTATTTTGGGGTGTTACAGATTTTGGTATCAGAGCTTAGGCTTTAGGTCTTACATGGGAGCCGTAGGTTATGAATCGCCACTAGGGAATTAGGATTAGGTTGATTAAGATGGTTGATCAAAATTTTACACTAGTCTTATACTTTGGTTTTAATCGACAATTAGGATGTCTTGTACATCAAAGAACTAAATTGTGAATTGATGTGCAGGATGGACGGAGTACGAGGACGTGGACGTGGGCGTGGTCGTAGAGGCCAAGCAAATCCACCACCACCTCCCGATACCATTAATGGCATCTATCAGTGCTTAAGGGAGCTCACCACTCTGTTGCAACACCAGAATGGGAACAACAACAACCACAACCACGATGGTGGAGCTCATCCATTAGCCCAAGTACCGGGCAACGGGAATGAGAATCGACAGATGGTGGTTCTTAGAGAATTTCTACGCCAACACCCACCTTCTTTCCAAGGGAGCTCCAATCCCTTAGATGCGGATATATGGATCCGCAGGGTGAGAAAGATTTGTAATGGTATGGGGATCGCCGAGGACCTTCGGGTGGGCTTGGCTACCTACTTGCTGGAAAGAAAGGCCGATCACTGGTGGGAGTCAGTGAAGCGGAGGAGGAACACCGACACGCTCGTTTGGGAAGAATTTGAGCAAATTTTCAATAACAAGTATTTTCCAGTGTCTGTCCGAGATAGGATGAGCGCAGACATTCTTGCCTTGCGATAGGGCAGTATGACTCTAGCCGAGTATGAGAGGAGGTTCGACGAGTTATCCCGCTATGCCCCAGAGTTTATATCCACCGAGGCTAGGAGGGCCAAACGTTTCGAGCAGGGGTTGAGGCCAGTTATCAGGGAGAAGCTGGTGGCTCTCAAGATCAGAGATTATGGTGATCTAGCAGACAGAGCTGCAGTAGTGGAGAGAGACATAGAGGACCCTCAGAGGCGACAAAATTAAGTTAGAGGAAGCCCGATCCGTACAGGAACCAGCAACAGCGGAGCGCAGAGGGCACTACCATACCGTCGTCCCGATCAGGTGACAAGACAGAGACCTCAGATAGCTCGAGGAGCAAGAGGTGTACCGGGGAGGACAGCCACAGACCCCCGTCAATGCTTCGCATGTGGAGGGGTAGGACACTTCAGACACAACTGTCTATCACTTCCACCAAGGGCTAACCAAGCGGTAGGACAAGTGGCCACAAACCGGCCGCCACAACAACAGAGACCAGTACAAGCTCAAGCCCCTGGCGGCGCTAATCAAGGAAGGGTATTTGCTTTAACTCAACCGGAGGAAGATGCCTCCAATGCAGTTGTGGAAGGTATAATTCTTCTTTATAATTCTTGGGCCCGAAGCTTATTCGATTCTGGTGCTACTCATTCTTTTTTACGTACTGCTTATGCTATGAATTTGGGATTGAGTTTCGAGAAGTTAGAACATTCCTTGACTGTTGACTTGCCTACGGGAGAACAGTTGGGTACCAGCCGGGTTTGCAAGGGTTGTGTACTTCGTATTGGTGAGCACGAATTGATTGTGGATTTGGTTGCTCTAGATATGAAGGGGTATGACGTTATATTCGGGATGGACTTGTTGTCCACTTTTTGGGCGGTAATGGATTGTTTCCGCAAGCGGATTACATTTCAGTTACCAGAAGGGGTAGTCTTCCATTTTA
>CM042193.1:26484976-26512213 GCA_023539305.1 Ilex asprella | reverse complement strand
CTAGAGGAGGATCTCGGCATCGACGAGCCGGGACATTGGGAGGCTCCACTCGAGGGGAACCTAGATCCCGAGGTGGATATGTAGAGCTGTAGCTTCTTTTGTACTAGACTAGGGCATTCTTTTGAAACATTGTGTAGTCTAGTTTATTTTGTATTTCCGCTGCAAGAATTACTTTGATACTCTTTTGGGGATGTAAATGTCATTGTTAGGCATATTCTTTTGGAGGTTATTGTATATGCCTGAATGATGAAGTAAATTCTTTTTGGGATATGGAGTTATGTAGTTGCTCTCATGATTGTAAATGGTTTTTAAATAGTAATACTGCCAGGGTGTATTTTGGGGTGTTACATAACTAGAAATAAAATTAGGCAACACTTCACATCCGAAACATTAAAAATAAAGCCAATAACATCTAGTCACTCATCTGTAAACCTCCACATGTGTTTATTAATATAATGATAAAGTTGTTTAGTAATTTAATATATGTAATGGCATAGGAATGAACTATATAGGTTATAAATGTAAGAAATGCTAATATTGTAAATATTAGTTAAAAACTTAGTTTTAACTTGTAAATATATGAAATAGTTTATAATAGAACTTATATCAACTAGGTTGAGGTACAAATGTATGTTGTATAAGTATAGGCTGGTCTTGGAAGGATTTGGAATAGATTGAAAATGAAAAACAGAGGAAATAAAAAAAATGGAAAAATTATACCGGTACCCCGAGGTCTAGAGAGTTTACCATACTGGTATAGTGTAACGGTACTGCTGAAAGAAATCTGAACTATTAAAGTTATAATTTTTGGTCCGTTTTTGCCCTATGAATACATTAGGACGCCTCTTTTAGCCCCATTTTAGCGTGTCTAACCCTAGAAATAAAATAAAACCTAAGAGAGGAAGAAAGGAAGAGAAAAATAAAAGATCAAGAGAGATTTACACTTCAAAGAAGACCAAACCTTCATCTTCTTCACTAAACTAAGGAACCAAGTAAGGGTTTTCTTCCATTCTCTTACGTTGAGGATAGGGTTTATATAAATATACATATTTTGACTCCTAATTGTATGTATTTGCTATGGCCTCTTTGTTTCTTGGTCTTCTTGCAAGTATTATCATGTTTTACACAAAGTTAGGGTTGAATACCCATGGATTCTCTTGCTCTTGCTTTAAAACATTAGTTTTTGAGAAAAAAAAAAGATTTCACCCTCTATTTTCATTTAAACTTGCTTTTGAAAACTCTAGTGCGTTGGTTTGAGGATTAAAATGATATTGTTGATCATCTCTTGTACCTATTCGTAAATTTGTTCCATTGGGAATATTATTTGTGAGAATTGGAGATTTTTAAAATTTGTTTGTAAATTGCAGATTGGTGGAATGATTGGTGATTTGAGAAAATTGTTGGTATTGTATTTCTGGTATGGTTGTTTGGATGAACATGAGTGAGAGGTTCCTTGTAAGGGTGCTCATTCATTCTCATGAGGTTCCTTGTAAGGATGCTCATGCCAAATAAACAAGTCCTTGAGGGTGAGAGGTTTCTTCTAAGGATGCTCATGTCAAATAAAGAAGTCCTTGAGGGTAAGAGGTTCCTAATAAGGATGTTCATTCCTTCTTTGGGGGTTCTTTGTAAGGAGGCTTGAGAAACAAAACCTTGAGGGTGAGATGTTCTTTGTAAGGATGCTCATGCCAAAGAAACCAGTCCTCGAGGGTGAGAAGTTCCTTTTAAGGATGCTCATGCCAAATAAACAAGTCCTTGAGGGTGAGAGGTTCCTTGTAAGAATGCTTATGCCAAAGAAACAAGTCTTTGTGTGTGAGAGGTTCTTTGTAAGGATGCTCATTCCTTCTTAGGAGGTTCCTTGTAAGGATGCTTGAAAAACAAAACCTTGAGATTGAGAGGTTCCTTGTAAGGATGCTCATGCCAAAGAAACAAGAACTTGAGGGTGAGAGGTTCCTTGTAAGGATGCTCATGCCAAAGGGGAAAATATTAAATCATGTGTGGGGTATTGGTTTACTTTTAGAAATTGTATGGCTCATTGTTGGTAATTGGTTTCACCTTTCAGTTTAACTTTATTGTTGTTTGTAAACTACAGATCTATTAAAATGTCATGATTTTACTTTAAAAGGTCGTATATGCTATTTTTGAAATGAGACCGACTTGTTTTACATGCTTTCAATACCTTGTTCGGGTTAGGGAGGATGTTCCTATAGAGCTACGTGGTCACCCCTACAAACTATGTCTTTTTTAGATTATAATAACTTAGACGAAGAGCTTGGCGTTGGGGAGCTGGCACAGTGGGAAGCTCCAGTAGAAGGAGATGTAGACCCTAAAATAGATTGCAACTTTGTAAAGCCCAATACTTTGTATTCAACTGCAAGTTCTATTTTGATTCTTTTGATATTGCGGCTATGATTTGGCTTATTCTTTTGGGATACTATTATAGATGTTATATATGATGAATGAAATTTTTTTTATTGATGGATTTTATTAGTCGCTCTCATGATGTGAATGTTTTAGATAGTAATGTCGTTCAAGGTGTATTTTAGAGCGTTAAAGGTTTTGGTATCAGAGCTTAGGAATTAGGTATTACATGGGAGCTATAGGTTATGGATTATCACTGGAGTATTAGGTTGGGTTGAAGGAACTCTAGGCTTGAATTCGTTTGAATTTAAATGTGTATAGAATAAGTGTTGATTTAAATCTTATACAGACCTCACGTTTAGATCGAGACATCATAACTACGTCTTGGACTTCAATAAAGCTAAATTGTAAATTGATGTGCAGGATGGAGGGTGGATGTAGACGGGGACGTGGTGGCCAAGCAAATCCACCATCACCATCACCTTCCGATACCATGGAGGTCATTTATCAATGTATAAGGGAGCTAACTACTATTGTACAACACCAGAATAGAATCAACCACCAGCAACTATAGAACTTAATGAGGGGAGTTCCGATCAGGACTGGGGCTAGCAGTAGTGTTGTTACACAAAAGGCAGCTTCATACCATCGACCTGACCAACTTTCAGAGCAAGGGAATCAAGGGGTTCAAGGAGCTAGGGTTACTAGGAATAGGACAGACACTGACCCATGTCAATGCTTGTCGTGTGGAGGTTTAGGGCATATTCGGATTCATTGTCCAATTTTTCCACCTCAGAAGAATACCCAGACAACAGGACGCGTACCAGCAAATAAGCCACCACTACAGAAGCCACAACAACAAAGACCGTTAGGAGCTCTAAACCCAGGCGGCGCCAATCAAGGGAGAGTTTTTGCTCTGATTCAATCGGAGGAAGACATTTCCAATGCAGTGGTGGAAGGTACTGTTCTTCTCTAAAATTCTTGGGCATGTGTTTTACTTGATCATAGTCGACTAATTCCATCATACTCACCATACAGACAATTAACTTGGGATTAGAACTTGAGAATCTAGAACATTCCTTGAGTATAGAAACGCCTATGGGAGAACAGTGGGATACTAAGAGGATGTGCAGAGGTTGTGTGCTTCAAATTGGGGAGCAAGAATGGATGGTAGACATGGATGCATTAGACATAAATTGGTATGCTAGTTTGTATCAGGTTGTTAGGACTATTTTCAGAGACATATGATAATTTGCCTTTTGGTTTTTAAATGATATCAGGCATGAATCTTTATTGCAAGTCATATTATCTATATATAGAGATGGAGGTATGAGATAGGACTTGTGACAAAAGACACCCAAACTTGAGTGGGGCAAGTATAGCAGAACAATTAGTCAAGCAGACTCCCTTTCACCAAATTAATCATAACTCCTTGTTGGAAATTCCAAATGATATATCATCGTATATCTTTCCGACCATATAGATCACACATGCTAGAAATACCAAAGTTAAATCAGTTTATTCTTCGAAGTTGATCAAAAATCTTCGCTGTGGTATTCCTTGGATAGAAAAATGTCATGTTTTTCTTCTTACACTCTGAAGGAATTATATTTAAGCAAGCTTCCATCACTATTTAGGCTTTAGTTTAGAGAGACACCCAAGTTGATTGAAGTCTTCGAATGGATAAAAAAAATAAAAAAAATGGACTATGATTTGGTGCTTTGTCGACTCTAAGTATTGAATTATACTATTAGTGTTGCTTATATTTTTGGAAGTCAAGGAGATGTGGTGACCCAATTTGGTTGTGTAGAGATAAGGTCAACGTAGATATTTTTAAGATGGACTAAGGAATGAATGTAGATTTGGTTTTACGATATGAACCATGGGAATGTTATGTTTTCCTCTAGGGTGAGTACGATGCTATGAGATAGTATAATTTTTAAATATGATCAATTGATGGAATTTGACAAAGTTACATCGAATGAGAGCCTATTTTGGATTAACGCTAGGGATTGGAACTGCGGTTCTTAAATGGATAAGAGTTTGTTTTCATAACCACAAACTTGAGGTTACTAATATTGTATTGAAAGTATTAGAATTAGTTAATTACAAAAATTCCCTTTGAATTGATTAGAAGGATCGTTAGTGTACACATTCTAGAAGCTATAATTAGAGGATAAATGTGGTTAGGTTTCAGTTGTACACCTTGGTGGAATTTGACATTTCTTCCCCAAACTTTCAAGCCTATGAGAATTCTTATCTTGTGGCTAGTTTTAGTTTGTGAATTGATGGATGTTAATTTATATTAGAGTGCGTAGTGAGCCATGAGATTAGAGTTAATATTAGTGGAATTAACCATTAGTTATGATTACAGTGGTGAATGTAGAGAGTATAAGGTTGAAGAGTGAGATTCAATTTCTTGAAAAACTTGGTGTATAATTTGATGGTTATAATTGTTGGGAATCTTGTGGTGTTCACTGAACTACAGAAATTTATAAGTGCCCATAGGATGTGAAGTTATTATTAGATTTTAAATATTGTGAGTGGTCTAGTTTAGTGAGAAACCAAATCATTAAGAATGATACAACTATTTAAGGAGTCGTTGTAGATCTTGTCATAATGACATTACTAAGTTTTGGATTATAACGTAATTTGGGCATAGGAATGATGAGTACTCCCATTAGAGGAATTTTGAATTTGGTTGTTATGAAATGTTTATGGATAAGCTAAATGTAAAAGGCAAACTTGAGATTTTGAAAATAATTGGTACATTCAAAAGAGAAGTAATATCCGGTGAATAGGAAATAAGTTGAAGGTATGGATTTAGAATTAGAATATGATGTTATAATTTTAGTCTAGGCTTTGATGTTTAAAGGATGAATGGAAGTGGAGACATCATAGCCGAATGATAATTAGACAGACTAACTCGAAGATTAAGTTTCGAGGACGAAACTTTCTTTAAAGGGGGTGGATTGTAAACTCCCACATGTGTATATTAATATAATGATAAATTTGTTTAGTAATTTAATATATGTAATGGCGTCGGAATGAACTATATAGGTTATAAAAGTAAGAAATGCTAATATTGTTAATATTAGTTTAAAACTTAGTTTTAACTTGTGAATATATGAAATAGTTTGTAATAGAACTTATACCAACTAGGTTGAGGTACAAATGTTTGTTGTATAAGTATAGGTTGGTCTTGGAAGGATTTGGAAATGAAAAATAGAGGAAATAGGCAAAAAGAAGTCCAGAGAGTTTACCGTACCGGTACAGTGTACCGATACTGCCAAAAGAAATTTGAACTTTAAATTCATGATTTGTGGTCCGTTTTCGCCCTATAAATACAGTAGGACGCCTTTTTTAGCCCCATTTCAGCTTTTCTAACCCTAAAAAACCTTAGAGAGGAAGAAAGGAAAAGAAAAATACAAGATTAAGAGGGATTTATACTTCAAAGAAGACCAAACCTGCATCTTCTTCACAAAACTAAGGAACCAAGTAGGGGGTTTTCTTTCATTCTCTTACATTGAGGATAGGGTTTATATAAATATACATGTTTTGACTCCTAATCAAGTGTATTCGCTATGGTTTCTTTGTTTCTTGGTCCTCTTGCAAATATTATCATGTTTTACACAAAGTCAGGGTTGAATACCTGTGAAATCTCTTGCTCCTGCTTTAAAACTATAGTTTTGGAGAAAAAATGGATTTCAACCTCTATTTTCACTTGATATTGGTTTTGAAAAATCTAGTGCTTTGAGTTGAGGATTAAAATGATATTGTTGATCATCTCTTGTACCTTTCATAAATTTGTTCAATTGGGAATATCATTTGTGAGAATTGGAGATTTTTTGAAATTTGCTCGTAAATTGGGGATTGGTGGAATGGTTGGTGATTCGTGAAAATTATTGGTATTGTATTTCTGGTATGTTTTTTTGGATGAACATGAGTGAGAGGTTCCTTGTAAGAATGCTCATTCCTTCTCAGGAGGTTCCATGTAAGGATGTTGGAGAAACAAAACCTTAAGGGTGAGAGGTTCCTTGTAAGGTTGCTCATGCCAAAGAAACAAGTCCTTGAGGGTGAGATGTTCGTTGTAAGGATGCTCATTCCTTCTCAGGAGGTTCCTTGTAAGAATGTTTGAGAAACAAAACCTTGAGGTTGTGAGGTTCCTTGTAAGGATGCTCATACCCAAGAAATAAGTCCTTGAGGGTGAGAAATTCCTTGTAAGGATGCTCATGCCAAAGAAACAAGAACTTGAGGGTGAGAGGTTCCTTGTAAGGATGCTCATGCCAAAGAGAACTATATTAAATCATGTGTGGGGTATTGGTTTACTTTTGAAAATTGTATGGCTCATTGTTGGTAATTGGTGTCAACTTTCAGTTTAACTTTATTATTGTTCGTAAACTAGAGATCTATTAGAATGTCATAATATTACTTCAAAAAGTTGGATATACTATTTATGAAATGAGACCAACTTATTTTACTTGCTTTCAAAACCTTGTTCGAGTTTGGGAGGTTGTTCCTACAGAGCTTCGTGCTCCCCCTACAAACAATGTCTTTTTCAGATTATAATAGCTTAGAGGAAGAGTTCGGCTTTGGAGAGCTGGCACAATGGGAAGCTCCAGTAGAAGGAGACGTAGACCCCGAAATGGATGCTTAGAGGAATATCTTCTTTTGTTCTAGATTGCAACTTTATAAAGCCCAGTACTTTGTATTCAACTGCAAGTTTTATTTTGATTCTTTTGATATTTCGGCTATGATTTGGCTTATTCTTTTGGGATAATGATGTAGATGTTATATGTAATAAACCATACTCTTATCATTATATAGTAATGGTGTTATGTATTGAGTTATTAATATATGTAACTACATGTGTACGAACTATTTGGATTAGATGAATAGAAATAAATAATAGGGGTGGTCATAGTAGGAAAAGAATGCTAGGGAGACAATTTGGTTTTCTAAGTTTAAGTTAGAAGATGTTTAAACTTGGAAAGGGTGATTAGATAAGATTCTAAATATTTTTAGGTTGAAATATTGTCTCCATTGAATCCGGAAGGTCAAAAAACCTTGGGAGAGGTAATATGAGGTACATTGGATGCTTGGAAGTACTCCGGAATAAAAACACACTTTATGTAAAATTCGGGTAGAAAATATTTTGGACACCTCTTGGAATTTTGGCCATAAATTTTCCAATTCGAACTCTAAATGGGTCAAAACTGCATTGGAAGTTGCAGCAGAAACTGGATTCCGTTCGAACGGAAACCGACGTTCGAACGACCCACGTTCGAACGGGAAATGACGTTCGAACGGTAAATCGCAAAAACGAAAGTACTGGGAGCTCTCTGATGGAAATACTGTTCATCTTGGGCAACCACCGTTCGAACGGTGAGGACATTCGAACGTTAGTGACGAACCAGAACGTCAATTTCAAGTCGGCTGAGCTATTTTTTTCCTCTATAAATACCTAAGGCCGCCTCCTTAAGCGTCCAAACACCCTTCCAAACCCTAGAAAACCTTGAGAAACCACAAATGAAGGGAAAAACACAAGATCAAAGAGGAATTTCACCTTGAATCAAATCCAAAGCTTAAGTTCTTCAAGAACTCTAAGGAAGAAGAAGGTAGGGGAATTCTTTCAACCTTGTTCAATGATACTTAGGGCTATATATATACATGTGTTTGACTCATATTAATATGTATTTGATATGCAATCCTTGTTTCTTGATTGTTCTTGTTATCCTTACCATGTTTGATGGAGGTTATAGCTTGTTATCCATTAAATCTTTGTTATTAACTTCCAAACCTAGTTTTCTTCCAGAAGTTTGGATTTTTATTATTGATATGGATTTGTTCTTGACTTAAAAGCTTAGTATTGATTTATTCTTGATGTCAAGACTTGATATATAATTATGCTTGTTCTCCAACCTTGATAACCAATTGCTCTTGATTTCAAGACTTGTTATTTATGTGTTTTTGAGATAAAAACTCTATATTCAATTATTCTTGATACAAGAACTTTAGTGTTTTGCTTGAAACAATAAAAGTATATCTTTTGAGAATCTCATGCTTATTTTTCTTGAGGAATCTTACTAAAAGCATGAATTGTGAGATTTGAGGATTATGGATTTATTTATTACTTGAGATATACTTATGAAATTGGGGGTTTTGCTTTGTTATGGAAATTGTTTGTTATGTGAGGAATGGTTGGTATTGTAAGTCTTGTGTGGTTGTTTGGGAGGAACATGGGCTACTATTGACCGGGTATTATGTAGTGGGTAGTTGACGTCCACTCCGTGGGGGTGTGATCAATCATACCACTCATAGTGGGGTTAGTACCTTGCGAGGACTAAACCACTATCGCTCACGGGGTACCATGGAAGAGGATGTGTATGTGATTTGTATGTGGTTTTGTGTGTGGGGCATAATATTTTCGATGGTGACCATGTGGAAGCTTACTTCATACTTGAGATACAAATATAGTGTGTTATTGTTCCTTGTACCACAATTGGTTTCTACAAGTTTTGGGTAGTATGGGCTACCATAGAACTTGAGGGAAACGGCTTATGGTGGAATGAATTATTAGTAGTATATGTATTATTATTCATGGTACCAAAAAAATAGTTTGACAAGAGTTTCGAGGAAGTATGGGATTCCACGAGAACTTGTTGGAAACTGTTGATGGTAGATGGATTATTTGATTGTATATTAGTTTCACTTATTCGTTAAATTGATGTTGTTACCTAAACTTGGGATTTGTTTAAATGTCATTGCTTTAATTCAAAATATATATGATATTTGTGAAATGAGACCGAACTGTTTTATATTTTTCTAAACCTTGTTCGAGTTTGGGAGAATGTTGCTACAGAGCTTAGTGCTCACCCCTTACAAACAATATTTACTTTCAGATTATGGTTTAGAGGACACTCTCGGAGTTGATGAGTAGGTAGCTTGGGATGCTCAACAGGATGGAAGCGTGAATCCCGAGAGAGATGTTTAGAATTGTTATACTTATGTCCTAGACTAGGGACTTTCTTTTGAGATAATGTATTAGTGATCTTTTGTTTATTCCGCTGCGAGAAAAAATACTCTTGGTGAATGTAATGGCCATAGTTGGGCCTATTCTTTTGGATGATACTTTAAATATTTTGTATGATGAATGTAATATTTGTTACTTGTGAAAATTTTTAGTTGCTCTCATGATGTGAATGGTGTTAGATAGTAATGTCATCCCGGGTGGATTCTGGGGCGTTACATTATATATGATGAACAAAAATTTTTTATTGATGAATTTTATTAGTCGCTCTCATGATGTGAATGATTTTAGATAGTAATGTCGTCCAAGAGACATCTTAGCATTTCCATCTCAAAAATCGAATCAATTCTTTGAAGCTATCTAAAATTCATGGCTCCAAATAAATACACAATCCATAAACTAACTAAGCATCTACTCACACTTATCTTATAAAAAACATAGTGACCAAAAGATTCTAATCCCAATGAGCACCCACAACCTACAACTCTTATCTAACACCTAATTCCTAGGCTCTGATACCAACTTTGTCAAGTCCTAATTTCGACAAATAGGCATGGACTAATTACTAACCATCAAACCTTAAGAGCATAACTAAATACCATAAAATTTAGTCAAAAACAACCACCATTCATCATCTAACTAAAGGAAAATCCCAAATTAACATAATTCAACCTTCATGGTTACATCATAAACTTTGTTATTCAACAAAACTTTGAATAAAAATTATTGTCTAAAATAACTAGAAATAAAAATAGTCAACACTTCACATCCACAACATTAAAAATAAAGCCAATAACATCTAGTCACTCCTTTAGAGTCGGATCCACCTCCTGGTCTATTTCAAACTCATAGTCCTCATGATCACCTAACGTAGTATCCTCTTTGGTACAAAAATTTAAAAACATTTAGAGGAAGGGGTGAGTACAACAAGCTTAGGAAGAAAACTCTCCCTAACCCAAACAAGGTTTAGAAATCTCAATTTAACAAGCTAACATATCTAGCTTTGGAAATAAAACATGTGACATTGTAATGATCTCAATTTTGTGATACATAAATGGTAAATCAATAACATATTCTAATCATTCAGAAAAAAATCAACTTTTAACAAAAAATTATCTCAAGGAAGCAGGTTGACTAGCATGAATTTACATATCGGATATATCTACTCCACAAAAATCCACCTTCTCAAAAATACCCCAAAGGGCTACAAAGTTTTAGGGAGCGAGTATACTGATGCATCAACATTGACGAAATCTTCCTAGGAAATAGTATAGTAACCTTCAGCATTGATCCCTGTGAATGAATAGTCATTTGTGACTCACATTCAATTTGAATAGTGGTATACACCCAAGTATAAGTGGTCAAAATTGCAATAAAATACTTGGTTTAAGTCCAAGGTCAAACCCACAATTTGAATATTGGTCAATTTGAATATTAGAAATCAAAATAGAAACGGTGAAGTTGCTATAGATACAAAATGTAATAAAATTGACCAATATTCAATTTGGTGTGAGCTTGTGGTGTGAGCTTAGAACAACTAAAAATAACCCAATTAAAACTATGGAACCCTTCAGGTCGGGGATTCCATATGCATTTTATTGGCTAAGTTCTAGAAATGCCACCTTACAAAAATTAACCACCATTTTATTGGAAATTCAGGTGGTACATATAATGTACATTGAAACATTTCCAAGAACTGATTAGGTTAGCTGGCAGGTATATTTCTATGCAACGATCAAATAATCCGAGTAAATTAGAAGGCAAGCCATTCAAGAGAAATACTTGAATTACTCAATCAACATCTTTGTACCATGCAAAAGTTAAACAACTATAGTAAACCAAAAGGCAAGCCATTCAGAAGGAATATTATAGTTTTTTCAACCGATAGGTTGATGATTCACTGATGACGAGATTTTGGATTATGCATTGAATCGAAAGCATTGGCTATGCCGAGACTTAACCCGTCTATAGCCAATCAATCAACTTTTACGTAAAGCCAAATCATGTACATCACAGTATCATGCATGAAGTACATAACTAGTAGACAGTATGGTATATAGCATTAGGTACCGCTCGTTTTTCATAACCATGAGCATATTATAAATGTAACATTAAACCAAATATAACATCAACATTTGCATAATTCGAACAATATCTTACATATGTTCACCCTTCATCGAAGGGTAAAAGTGGACTACTCACACCCCATTTCTATAGACGACCAAGAGGTGCGGTATAGTTCCATTAAAATACAAAATAAAGCACAGACACTCATTCCCCGAGGAATAGTTAAAACACGACCACTTTTATTAACAGTTAGGGCACAAAAGTGGGAGAGATTCAACCCTCCAAGTACAAAGGAATAACATAAATGTAGAAGAAAGAAAAGCTTCAGCTGGAAAGTAGGTTGGAAAGCTGGCTGGAAGTGGTTCGGTAGGGCTTTGCTTCCCTATTTCTGATTGTAACACCCCGTATTCTCTTTAATATATGTATATAGATATATAGTGATATAATTATTTTGTGATTCATATATATATAATGAGGTGAGAATGAACCATATGGATGGTAATAGTAGGAATAAATACTAGGGAGGCAATTAGAGTTTTGAAGTTTAAGTTCGAAGACGTTTAAACTTAGAAAGGGTGATGAGATAAGTTTCTAATTATTTTTAGGTCAAACTACGGTGTCCATTGAATTCGGAAGGTCGAACAACCTTGGGAAAGGTAATATGAGAGGTATTAGAGGTTAGAAAGCATTCCCGAGTGAAAATCCACTTTAGAGTAAAATGGGGTAAAAATTATCTTGGACACCTTCTAGTATTTTAGTCATAATGTTTTATCCTTATGTCCAATTGATCTAAAATGTTGACAGTAGATAGTAGACATCAAGGGCTACAAAAGTGACTCTAATGAAAATTTTCCAATTAGACCTATAAATGCCTCAAAACTGCACTGGAAGTTGAGGCATTCAAATGGTACCGGTACCTGATACCGGTACCATATGGTACTAGTACCCTGAAACCAGTAGCTAAACGTTACCGGTACCCAGTACCGGTACCGCTTCTCTAAAGCCTTCCGAACAATTAAAAAGTTAGGATTTTGGATTTTAAAACCCCATTCCAAGCCCTATTTGTCCCATTCTTCATCTCATTCTCACCACAAACATCCTAGAGCCCTAGGAGAAGATAAAGAAAGGGGAAAAACACCAAGATCAAGATAGCTTCACACCTCATACAAATTAAAATTGAAATTTCTCAAGAAAACCATTCTTCTCCTCTCTTCCTATACCCTTTTACTACACTCTTACCCACATCTTTTAGAACCCTAAGAGAAGACAAGAAGGAGAAGGAAAAGGGAGGAAGAAGATCTTTAGAGCTTGGGTTAGCTCAAAACTTTTGGATTCAAGGTAGGGGATTTTCTCCTATTCTCTTACATTGAGGCTAGGTTTATTTATATGTAATCTTTGACTCTAAATGTTATAAATATGCTATCAAATATGTAATTCTTGATATCCTTGCAAATCTCACCTTGTCTTGAACAATGTTAGACTCAGGTAACCATTAAATCTCCTTTCTTGCTTCCAAACCCTAGCTTTCAAGGGGAATGTTATTTCTCTTGATTTCTCCTTGGTTCTAGATTCTCAACCTTAAATATTAATGTGTTTTACCTATGTTGTGCTTGGGTAATCAATAATTCTCTTGGTATGCCTTGAAAACCCTAGTTTTCAAGGGAAATATGGTTTCTTTTGATTTATCCTTTGTTATTGAGTTCAAGCTTGATATTCATGTGTTGTCGACTTCAATACTTAATTGTTCCTTAATTCTTGATTCCAACTTGATATTTGTTGTTATGGATTCAAGACTTGATTTACCCTTTATTCTTGATTTCAAGCTTGATAATGGTTGTCATGGATTCAAGACTTGATTTGTCCTTTATTCTTGAGTTCCAAAGCTTGATCATTCATTTGTTCTTGATTTCAAAACTCTAGTAATTTGTATTGAACAATAAAATGATACTTTTGATGATCACATGTACTTTTTCTTAAAGATGCTTTATGGGAAATATCACTTGCGAAAATTGTGGAATTTGGTAATTCCTTGAAATGGTTGTGAATTGAGCATATTTTTGGTTTTCTCATTGTATGGTTGTTGTGATGGACTTGAGTTGCCTTCGAGAGATGCCATAGAGTGTAAATGTTAGTCGATCCCAATGGGGGTGAGATGGTTACTTACACTTGTAGTGAGTTGTCATTTGGGAATACAACCGCTATCGTTCACCTGGAGTTCGAACTAGGGATGGTATACTTTTCCTAGGAAGGGACTCGTCACTGCCATTGTGATGGTAGACGCCCCTTTCTAAAGTGCTTGTGACTATGATTGTGATTGTGATTGAGATGGGTGGACTAGGTATAATCGTTGGGTAGATTCATGAGAAGCAATAAACATACATAGTACGGGGATGAACCGAAAATACATGGAATTATGAGTTGGGTTGTTCTTGCCGATGCATTGGTATGGGATAATGCATGGGGGAGAAGCCCTTTTTCTAAATAGCTTAAATTGGAATATTGGTTATTGTTGCTAAACTCCTTTTATTCGTTTATTTGATTATTGATACTGTTCAAACTTGAGATCTCCTTTAAAATGCCCCTGTTTTATTTCAAATGTTAAATATGTTACTTGTGAAATGAGACCGACCGTTTTCTATGTTTTTTTTTTTTAAACCTTGTTTGAGTTTGGGAGAAATGTGGCTACAGAGCTTCGTGCTCACCCCCTACATATTACATTTTTCAGATGTGGTGCTAGAAGGGGATCTCGGGATCGACGAGCCGGGACATTGGGAGGCTCCACTCGAGGGGAACCTAGATCCCGAGGTGGATATGTAGAGTCGTAGCTTCTTTTGTTCTAGACTAGAATACTACTTTGGAAACACTGTATAGTCTAGATGGTTTTTATCTTAGTGCTCTCATGGTATGAATGGTGATTGAATGTAATGTCGTACAGGGTGTATTTTGGGGTGTTACACTAATTCTCTCTCACTCACTAATTGTTCCTGACTCTCTAGCGAAGACTTTAACTCTCCAAACTTCCCTTCAATCTTTCTGGCTTTCTCTCTGACTAAATTATTGAACTGAAACAAGATTAAGCTGAATGCTAGAAATAGAAGCTGGCAAGGGCTATTTATAGGCTCTAGGGGAGGTGCTTGAGGTGGCAGAAGTAGGGAGGTCCAATCTGAGGCTTTTGTTGCAGAAACTGGCCAATAGGATGGTAGGATGGAGGTGAGGTGGTTTGCCTGTCATCTAGATGTCACCATCACTGTCCGGATGGTGGCATTCCACTATTTTTCGTGTGGTTGGTTCCTTGTTTGATTTGATGTAATTGCTCTTTAACCACCTTGCTAATTTGACTTTGACAGTTTGCTCCCCTTAGCTTTGTGGTATTTATTGACAAAATCTTCAAAAAATACAACATTTCACGTATTTAGCCTAATTTATGCACTAACTCTAATTTCAACTACTTTGACTCTTTTTACTAACTCAATTAACCTATTAATATAATTCAATTGCACACTAATTAGGGTTAATCAATTTGGCACCCTGCAAGGAACTAGCCCCACTATGATTAATAGAAAACCTTCAAACCCCTCAAGGTAAGAAACACATATAAACACTCAATAAAGGGAACTCATGTTCATCATACCGAACCAAACAAGAGATAATGTTCATAGTTTTCTCTAAAATTCACGTACATCATAATTCATATTCCAAAAATTAGAAAGATATAGTAATACTTTAAGAGAACAAGCAAGAAATCACCAATAACATTATCAATTTGATTATCTTCAAGATCTAGGGTTTTTGAATCTAGAACTTGTAATTTGGGATTTAAATCTTGCATTTATAACAAAACGATACACATAGGATTGAATAGAAATCAAAAATGATGTTTATCTGCAATATAATGATAAATATGAATCAATATATATACATAATCTTTATCCTCAATGAATAGATTTCAAAAAAGAAACCCTACCTTAATCTGTAAATAATTGATGCTAACTTATTTTGATGTGATTTCCACGCGTTAATCCTTGAAGATCTTACTCATTTATGCTTTTTTCCTTCTATCTAAACTATCCTACGCTTCTTAGGGTTGAAAATTATGCATAGAAATCCTAAAACACGGCCCTAGGGTATTTATAGTGTCAAAAAACGGAGAAAACCATAGAAGCTGATCGAGGACAAAAAATGCACTTGCATTTGAACGGAGCTTACTCCTAGTATCTCTTGTTTTTATGATCAGGATTTTTAGGTCTAATTTGTGTTCGATTTTGAATAGACTCCATTTTATTCCCTAACTTCCAAGACACTTTTTTCCTAATTAGATGTCGTTTCACAAAATTTTCATGAATTACACTTTTGTAGCACTTGAAGAATACTTTTCAGTGCCACAAAAATCAGGTCAACTGGACATTAGGGTAAAATGTTATAGCTCAAATACCAAGGTAGTATCAAATTCCTTCCAACCTCGATTCTCTCCAAAATGCATGTTTACTCTAGAAGACTTCCAAACTTTTAATACACATCATATCATCTCTCCTATGGTTTCTTGACCTTTTGGATTCAATGGTAGCCTTACTTTTACCTTACAATATTTAGAAACTAACTCATATACACTTCTCAAGCTTAAACGCCTCTGAAACTAAATTTGATATGAAAATCAATACACGTGAAACTCAAAGTCCGTGATTAATCTTTCAACAACAATTTGAAGTTTCTATCGCCATTTTAGTTATTTTAGATGAATTGTTAAAAAAAATTATTATCCATATTTATTTACTTAACAAGGTCTCACACCTACCTTGCGAGGAGGTTCAAAAAAAAAATACTTCAATACTAGTAGTAGTGAGTCCTCTTTAAATGACCATTCTTCTTCTAAAGAAGATGAGGAAACTTTACAACTTTAATAGGCTCACATTCTTTTCCCCTTATAGAAACTTCAAGAAATGAAGTTGAAGAGGTTGAAACAAGTCCTAACATGGTGGTAGAAGACTTGGATGCTAAGGTTTCCTCAAGTGTGGATGATACCAAGAACATTGAGGATACTCAACAAGATTAAGATCAACTAGTTGAATAATTCCTCAAGGATTGGAAGACAGTGCATGGATTGAGCACGGGGCTCAAATCGAGTGAAGATGGGAAGGCAAGAACTCCATGGGGACTTAGTTAAGTCCAAGGCTTATAATTATGGGCTTGAAGAATAGAATAAGTCCTTGAAGACAAAGAGAGTTTTTTGGAGAGTGAATTTCATGGGCTTGTAGAGTCAAAGAATAGTCTAGAGTTTAAGTTGATAAAACTTGATATAGATCTTCATAAATCACAAGAACTCTCTAAGAGACTATCCCTATGCTTGAAAAAGCTTAATAAAATATTATCTGTAGGGAAGAGTGTAAATGAAAAAATTAGGTTTGGACTATACGCATGAGCATTATACTTCCACTCCTTCCAAGGCTGCATTTGTGAAGGGTAATCCCAACCCATCACCCCTACTATGACATTAATCCCCAAAATATAAATAATGGCAAGGGAAAGAACTTAAGAATTCGGTTGCAAAAGAACACTTAACCAAACAATTTATTTGTTTCACATGTGGAGAACATGATCACTATATCATATCCACCTCTAAGGGTATATCATATATGTCACTAAGGCTATATTATATCTGCCACTAAGGCTATATATATGCCTTTAAGGCAATATTGTCCATTAAGGTTATAAAACATATCCACCATGCCTTCATAAGTCAACATGCCACACACTCATACATTGTTAACAAATAAGCGAACCCATGTCTTTTCCAAATGCATGAAGTAGTACACTCACTTTGGATTGGATTCAACCTTATAATTAATATCCCGTTGAAACTCTAGGTGGAATTGTCATTGATGTTGATGCCTCCACACCTATCACACATACATTTTAATATTTTTCCCGTACAAACATGATAATCTAATTGTTTACATATGAATACCTATTCTGTCTATCCACTCGTAGATCAAATTCCTCCAAAGCCTCAATCATCTTCCACCTATTAACCACAAACACATTTATTTCACCCTAAGACTTCCTGCTAAGTGTATTTGCCACTACATTAGCCTTCCGTGTATGATAGTTGAGTGCAAAATTGTAATCTTTTAAATATTTAATCCATCTTCTTTGTCGAAGATTCAAGTCTTTCTATGTCAATATATTCTTAAGGCTCTTATAATCAGAAAAAACTTGAAACCATTCTTCATACAGGTAATATCTCCACAACTTACGAGCAAAAACCATAGCGGCAAGCTCCAAGTCGTGAGTGGGATAGGTCAGCCCATGAATCTTTGGTTGTTTCGAGCCATAAGCAAGTACCTTACCTCTCTGCATTAGTACACATCTCAAGCCTCATAACGAAACATCTGTGTAAACATCGTATCCTTCCCCACTGCTTGGAATAACGAGGACATGAGTTGTTGTCAACCTTTCCTTCAAGGTGCGAAAGGCTACTTCACATTCTTGAGTCCACGAGAATCTTTTTCCCTTCTTCATAAGGCAATTCATTGGCATCGCTAGTTTTGTGAAACCTTCCACAAACCTCCAATAGTAGCCTGCTAATCCCGAAAAACTATTTACTTCAGTCACATTCCTCGATGGTTCCAATTCCATCACAACTTCAATCTTTGCGGGGCCCACCGCTACACCATGTTCTCACACAACATGGCCAAAGAATTTCACCTACTTCATCCATAACTCATATTTACTCATCTTAGCATATAACTTATTCTTTCTCAAGTTCTGAAGCACTACCGAAAGATGATGTTCATGTTCCCCTTGTGTCTGTGAATAGTTTAATATGTCATCAATAAATACAATGACAAACTGATCTAGATATGGTCGGAATATCCTGTGCATCAAATCCATGAAGGCTACAGGAGCATAAGTCGGTCCGGATGGCATTACCGTATATTCAAATGACCATATCGGCTACGAAAAGCTGTCTTAGGAATATCCACCTCCTTGATCCGCAATTGATGGTACCCTGTGTGAAGATCAATCTTGGAGTAATACTGTAACACCCCAAAATACACCCTGGACGGTATTACATTCAATAAACATTCATACCATGAGAGCACTAAGATAAATCATCAATAAAAAGACTTCCGAAAAGTAATCCATAACATTTACATCAGTATCCCAAAAGAATATGCCATCTTTGGCCTTTACATTCCTAATAAAAACTTACTATTATAGCGCAGCGGAAATTACAAAAGAAATCTAGACTATACAGTGTTCCCAAAATAGTATTCCAGTCTAGAACAAAAGTAAACGATATTTCTAGATGTCCCACTCGGAATTCAAGTATCCCTCTAGTGCAGCCTCCCAAGGTACGGGTCGTTAGCACCGAGTAAATCCTCTGGCCCAACATCTGAAAAAGGTTCAACTGTAGGGGGTGAGCACTAAGCTCTGTAGGAAAATCCTCCCAAGCTCAAACAAGGTTTAGAAAACATGTCAAAACGGGTCGGTCTCATCTCACAAGTAACATATATAACCTTTGAAATAAAACAGGGGCATTTTAAAAGCGATCTCAAGTTTAAATAGCAATGGTAATTGAACTGGATAAATAAAGAAGTGAAACCAAGTAGAGTTGACAACAAACGTCCACAACATAATTCATATATAATTTATAATTCATTTCCACCATAAACCACTTCTAACAAGTTCTTGTGGCATCCCATACTACCCCAAGACTCTTGTGGAAGCTGTATCTGGTATAATGAACAATAACTCACACAGTATTCGTATCTCATATGGTCTAGTATTGTCCTCTTTGGCGTGAGCATTCATACAAGAAACCTCTTACCCTCAATGATTTGTTTCTCAGTAGTTCTCTTTGGCAGCATGCATACAAGCAACCTCTGCCTATAATATGGCCCTCTTTGGCAGCATGCATACAAGCAACCTCTGCCTTGATAGCATGCATACAAGAAACCTCTGCCTCAAAGTTTTTTTTATTCTCAATACCAACAACTTTCTCAAATAACGAAAATTCCATAAATGACCAAATTCACATGTAACATTCCAATAGAACAATTTTAAAAAGTACATGAGCTCATCCAATAACACTATTTTAATTGTTCATTATAAAGTACTAAAGTTTTGAAGTCAAGAACACATGAGTAATCAAGTTTTGGAATCATTACAAATAAATATGAAGCTTGGAAATATAAAATCAAGGCGTATCTAGCTTAAAAGTCATGAGCAAAAGAGAAGTCAAGAATAACGGAACAATCAAGGTTTGAATTCACTAACAACGGATCATTAAGTTTAGGAACCACGAACAAGAGAACCATCAAGTCTTGGAATCAAGGATAAAGAATATCAAGTATTGATGTCAAGAATAAAAGAGAACTCAAGGGTTGAAATCAAGAGCAATTGAATGTCGAGTCTTGATATCAAAAGGTATGAATCACAAGGGTTAGAATCAATAACAAACGAATATCAAGCTTGAAATCAATAACAAAGGATAAATCAAAAGAAACCATATTTCCCTTGAAAACTAGGGTTTTCAAGGCATACCAAGAGAATTATTGATTACCCAAGCACAACATAGGTAAAACACATTAATATTTAAGGTTGAGAATCTAGAACCAAGGAGAAATCAAGAGAAAGAACATTCCCCTTGAAAGCTAGGGTTTGGAAACAAGAAGGGAGGTTTAATGGTTACCCGAGTCTAACATTGTTCAAGACAAGGTGAGATGTGCAAGGATATCAAGAATTACATATTAGATAGCATATATATATAACATTTAGAGTCAAAGATTACATATCAATAAACATAGCCTCAATGTAAGAGAATAGGAAAAAAACCCCTGCCTTATGTTCTTAGAATCTAGGTTTTTTATCTTGGATAACCCCTTTAGACTCTTGTTTTTCTCTTCCTTTCTTCTTCTTTTCTCTTCCTTTCTTTCTCTCTTAGGGTTTCTAATGTTGGAGTGGCCGAAATAGAGCCAAAATAGACGACCTTGGGTATTTATAAGGCTAAAATCGGACCAAGATCGCGACATTTAAGTTTCAGAATTCTTTCGGCTCTACTGGTAGACTCTACCGGTACAATACTCTATCGGTAGGCTGTACCGGTAGCTCGAACTCTCTAGACCAAAGTGTACCGGTAGACTGTACCGGTACAATACTCTACCGGTAGACTGTACCGGTAGGGTTTTGCCCAGTTTTGCCTTTTTCCTCCATTTTTCATTTCCAATCTATCCTTAACCCTTCCAAACCCAACCCAAACTTTCACAACATACCTTGGTACCCCAAACATAGTTGCTAAAGGTTCTTTTATAATTTATGTCATCCAATCACTGGCTAAACTAGCCTTAACTATGACTCTCACTGACATTCAAAATTCCTTCTTTTCCAACCTATCAAATTAAAACACACATCACTACACATATCCACACTTTTACCACAAGTAGTTTCTATATAGTTATATACATATATTAAAGAGAATGCGGGGTGTTACAAATACATAGAACCCGTCAACTGATCGAATAAATCATCAATTCATGGCAATAGATATTCTTTCTTTACTGTCACTTGATTCAACCTTCGATAGTCCTTGCATAACCGAAGTGTTTCATGGTGCTTCTTCACAAAGAGGACCAGGGCTACCCAAGGTAAAGTTCTGAAACGGATAAACCCAATACCCAATAGTTGGTCTAACTGCTTCCATAGCTCCTTCAACTCCAAATGTGCCATTTTATATGAAGTAATGGATATGTGTTCTGATTAACCCTAACTAGTATATAAATTAAAATGATTAACTAATCAATTTTGTAAGATAAAATAATTAAAAATTATGAATTAGGGTTTGTGCGTAGACTAGGGTTTTACAAGTGTTATGTTTGAAATTTTAGGGTTTGATACGGAATTCTCATAAACTATGAGACAATCTGTCAAATCTTGGAATAAGAGCAAGGACTAAAATGAAATATATTCAAGGAAGAGCCAGCCAGCACACGACAAGTGGAAGCGAGTTAGCATCTTGCAAAGCACCACCGTTCAGACGATGGTGGTGGCGTCCGGATGGCCAACCCTAACGGTGCAACTTTATCCTCCACTTCATGCTTTTTTCCTTTTAAAAATAAGGGTGCCCTCCTTCACTTTACACGGCCAGGCAGAGAGATGGAGCTCCAAAGAAATCCAAAGAGAGAAAAGAGAGAAAAAGAGAAAGAAAAAGTCATATACAATCCCTCTGAACTCTGTATTTCTACATTTGTGTATATCTTTCTATTCGGATAGTTGAACTGCTGCCACTTTTTTTGCCTTGACTGATTATAAAGGTGGTAGTGTTTTAGTTGTTCCTTGTGAAAGAAGTTTTAGCGTCAGTCTTTTATTTATTGTTATAATGAAACTTACCCACACTCCTCGCTTGTCTGAAGTAATGGACAGTGAGTAGTTACTTATACTCTTCAGTGAAGGGTGAACATATGTATAATATTGATTAGATTATGAAAATACTGATATTTTATTCATATATTTATATATATGTATTGTATACTTCATGCATGATACAACGATGTACGTAATTTCGGTGTTGTGTCTAAAATTATGTCATCGATGCATCATCAACCTGCTGGTTGAATATCTATGGTGTTCCTATCGATATGGCTTGTCCTCCACCAGAATGCTGAGAATGTTTACTGATGCATGGCACAAAGCCTACATGATCCTCATGAATGGATTGTCCTTCTAGGTTATTAGGGTTGTTTAACTACTATATATAACTATATTGCCGATTGAATATCTACGGTGTTCCTATCGGTATGGTTTGTCCTCCACCGAAATGTTGAGGATGTTTAACTGGTATATATGTATCAGAGATGACCTATTGAGTAATTCAAGTATTCCTAATGAATGACTTTTCCTTCCGGTCACTCGGATTAGTCAATTGGCACATTTATAACTAGCTAACATAAGAAGTTGTTGTGTTATGACTTAATACCACCAGCTAGCCTAAGAAGTTGCTATGTTATGGTTTATTATGTACACACTTACGATCATGAGATCAATTAAATAATTCAAATATTCTCTATGAATGACTTGTCCTTCTTGTTTTATAAGATTAATCAATTATCATGGATATCACCAGCTAACCTAAGATGTTGTTGTGTGATGGTTTATATACATTAGTCCTACCGGTTGACTTTCCAGTAAAATGGGAGTTAATTGTCGTAAGGTAGCATTTCTAGTACTTAACCAATATAAGGCATATGGGATCCTTAAACTGAAAGGTATCTTTTATATTCTTGTCATTAGCACGTTTACCTACTTTAATTAAAGTATTTATCAATATAAACTCACATCACAAGCTATCAAATGTTATATTGCTTTAAACATGTAAACCCCCACATTCGTATCGCGATATATTAACATGGTTATGTTTTGATATGATATTATATGTAATGATGTATGCATGAACTAAGTAGATAGTAAGAGTAGAAATAAAAATTTTATTTGAGGTAATAGGGTATGTTGTAAAATTTTAGGGGTATTCCGGAGTTAAAACACACTTTAGAGAGAATTTGGGTAAAAAAATTTTTGAAATACTTCTCTAGTGTTTTGATCATAACTTTTTATTTTGGCATCATTTTGACCTAAAAATTTTTCATTAGATATTAGACTTCCAGGGCTACAAAATAGTATTTCATGAAAATTTTCCAAATCGACTTCTAGACAGGCCAAAACTTCACTGGAAGTTTCTGCAGAAACTGGGATGGACGTTCGAACGTTGGGGACATTCGAACGTAAGTGAGTCCCAGTACTTCGGTTTCTGCAAAGCTCTGCTGAAGATGTAAAATTACTAGGACCAACCAACGTTCGAATGGAAGGATGTGATTTGCACTACGGACGTTCGAACGTTAGTTACGTTCGAACGTTACTTACGGATTCTGCTTTCCAGAATCGCGCACAGGGGGCTATTTCTCCTGCTATAAATACTTAAGCACGCCTCTTTTAGCCTCATTACTCCACTCCTAACCCTAGAAGCACTTAGAGAGAAAGAAAAGAAGAGAGAAACTCAATATTAAAGGAAAAAAACACAAGATCTAAGGGTGATTCAAGATTCAAGCCCTAGAATTCAAGAACAAAAAGGTAGGGGTTTCCTTCCATTCACTTACATTGAGGCTAGAGTTATTATATATGTATGTTTTGGAATCCTAATCATATGTATTTGCTATGGGTTCTTTATTTCTTGGTTCTCTTGCAAATATTATCATGTTTTACACAAAGTTAAGGTTGAATACCCATGAAATCTATTTACTTGCTTGAAAACACTATTTTTTTGGAGAGTAATGAATTTTCTTCTTTAATTTCTCATTTAATATTGATTTCTCATGAAGTGCTTTGTCTAAAGTAGCAAAATGAGGTGGTTGTGATCTCTTGTATTTTTCTTAAATTGTTATTGGAATTGTCATATGTTAAATTGAGGATTTTTGGGATAGGCTTGTAAATGGAGGAAATTGGTTTGGTATTGTATCTCTTATGAATGTAGGACGACCATGGGTGGCCTTGGACGAGATATCGTAGGGTGGGTAGTTGTTGTGCTTGCTTCGTGTGGTTTGGCATTTTTTTAACCACTAGTAGTGGGATTGGTGCCTTGCGAAGACCAAACTACTATTCGTTCATGGGTGCCGTGTATGGGTATTAGTATACTATGTCAGGGTTGGATTCGTTATTGTCGGTGCATTAGTATGGGACAATGTAGTCGATAGACGCCTTTCCTGAAGTTTGATGTCCTTGCGAGGATTTGTGTGTGTGTGGGCCTAGATATTATTCAATATGTCGATTCATGTGGATTGACTTACATCATAGTGGAGATACATGTTTATAATGTTGATACAAATGTGGTGGTTGGTATGTGTTCATTCTACTACATACAGTTTCTACAAGAGTTTTGGGAAGTAAGGGATTTCGCAAGAACTTATGAGAAACGGTTTATAGTGGAATGCATTATTAATTGTGTATTAGTTCCATTTATTCATTAAATTACTGTTGTTACCTAAACTTGATATCTGTTTAAAATGTCACTGTTTTATTTCAAAAATTATATATTTTATTTGGGAAATGAGACCGACCATTTTTATATGTTTTCTTAAACCTTGTTTGGGTTGGAAGGATTTTTCTACAGAGCTTCATGCACATTCTCTACTATTAAACATTTTTCAGATTATGTGCCAGAGGAGGAGCTCGGTGTTCACGAGTCGGGCCATTGAGAGGTTTCCTTAGAGGGATACTTAGATCCCGAGTGGGACATCTAGAGATGTAGTTTATTTTGTGCTAGCCTAGTATTTTGTTTATTCCGTGGCGATGTTTAAGTATAATTCTTTTGGAATATGAATTTCATTGCTAAGCCTATTCTTTTGGGATGATAGTGTGGATCTGATATATGGTTAATGGAAGTTTATTTTATGATGGATAAATGAATCCGGTATAGTCAATAGTTATGTATATGTGGACCTGATGCGGTCAATTGTAGTATAATTGTATAAGTTATTTTTTGGGTAGGGCTCCCCGTACAAAGGAGACTTTGCCCGAATTTTGTTAAAATATCAATTGTTGATAAATGAAACTTTCTTATTTATGGACTTATTTAGTGCTCTCATGCAGCTAATGGTGTTTAGAATGTAAAGCCGTCCAAGGGGGTTTTGGGGGCATCACAAAACAACAATTTTACTATTTTTATTTTAAAATCTAAATTACTAAAACTCATTGTGGGATCGATACTTGGACTTAAACCAAGAAAACTATAATTCAACAACTTATACTTGGGTGTGTAATATAATTAAGATCACAAAATAGTGCAAATCCAATTTTTGGGGTTGTTGCCGGGGAGTTATGGTAATTTAATATATATATATGCATAATAAAAAGATTTTTGTTTATTTTTATTGTATGTTTATAGCTTGTTTTTTTGTTTTTAATAGTCTATGCCTGTTCATTCATCAGTAGGGTCGGTAAATCAGTAATCTCTTTCATCTTCATCTACACAAGAGTCCTTTGAGTTAAGTATGACTCAGAACGTACCTAGGGAGGAAGAAGTTAGAGACCAAGAAGTAGATCAAAATGCCTGACCATTAAGAGAATATCTACATACTACAAGAACTAATGTCCCCTCATGTTTTGTTTTTCCAACAGATGCTCCAAATATTAATATTAAGCCAGGAATAATACAATTACCACCACAAATCCATGGTTTAGAAACTAAAAACCCTTATGTTCATATGAAAGAATTTGAAGAAGTTTGTGGAACTTCGCAAGATAATTCTGAAATGGTCAAATTAAAACTTTTTCCTTTTTCGTTGAAAGATAAAGCTAAACTATGACTTAACTCTTTACTAGCAAATTCTATCATAAGTTGGCAAGCTTTACAAACTGAGTTTTTTTTAAAAAAAAATCATGTGTATCGTACTAATGCATTAAGACATCAAATAATGAATTTTGCTATAAAAGGAAAAGAAACTTTTTATCAACGTTAGAAAAGATTTAAGGATCTTCTCCAAGCTTTTTCATGTCATGCATTAGAAAAATGGACTTTAGTTGGTTTCTTTTATGATGCTCTTCCATTTGCAATGCGGCAATTTATTGAAATGATGGTCTAAGGAGAGTTTTTGAATAAAAACTCTAAAGAAGCATTTCAATTTTTTGATACTATTTCAGAGAGTTCCCAGATGTGGGACTCAACTTCATCAAACATTGTGAAAAATAAGTCATCTACATCTGAAAGAGGAAAATATGTATTGAAAGAAGATGATGATTTAAGAGCTAAAATGGCTAATTTATCTTGAAAACTAGAAGTCTTAAAAATGAAAATAAATTAAACAAGTAGTTGTTGTTTCTTCTACTGATCAAGTATGTGA
Organism: Ilex asprella; assembly: GCA_023539305.1. NCBI lineage: Eukaryota > Viridiplantae > Streptophyta > Magnoliopsida > Aquifoliales > Aquifoliaceae > Ilex > Ilex asprella. Next base: position 26,485,873 of record CM042193.1, on the reverse strand, counting down.
AAATTTTGTGTTGTCATGACATCCTGTTGGGGAATGTCCAACTATACCTGCCTTTAAATAAGTCTTAATTGAACAATCTAATGTTGTTCCAACTTATACGCAACCTTATTCCAATCTATATTCTGAAACTTACAATCCAGGATGGAGAAATCATCCAAATTTTAGTTTGATAAATACACAACCTACAAATCAAAAACAAGGTTCACCACAACTACAAAATCAACAACAATATCAACCATATCAACCTGCTCATAGAAGAACTTTGGAAGATAATATGAATCAATTTATTCAGAGTTAAATATATTTTAATACTCAAACAACTCAAGCATTTAATGATTTTAAAACCCAAACTTCACAGAATATTGAAGATATCAAGAGTCATTTAGCTAAGTTAACCGAATCCATAAGTATCTCAAAAAAAGGAAAATTATCATCTTAACCTAAATATCCACAAAGTCAGATTCAAGCTAATTTTGTATCTTCTGAAGCTTCTTCAAGTCAATTACAAGCAATTACAATACTGAGAAGTGGTACGAAAATTGATAAAACTATAAAACCTAAAATTCCAAAAAAAAATACGCAAGTCAATTCCTATAAACGAACCACTCAAATCTGAACCTTTAGTAAAAAAGCAACTAGAAATACAAAGTGAAAAAGATCCTCCATATCCTATTTCATTACCTTTTCCTCAAAGGGTTTGAAAGCCTTCATCTGAAAAAAATCAATTTGACATTCTTGAGCTATTTAAACAAGTAAAAATTAATATTCCTTTGTTAGATGCAATAAAATTAGTTTCAGCTTATGCTAAATTCTTAAAAGATCTTTGCACAATAAAAAGAAGAACTAATGTACCAAAGAAAGCATTTTTAACTGAACAAGTTAATACTATAATACAAC
>CM042193.1:26464845-26474976 GCA_023539305.1 Ilex asprella | reverse complement strand
CCCAAGCTTGATCATTCCCTTGTTATAGATTTAATTTCCAAGCTTGATTATTCATTTGTTATTGATTTCAATACTTGGTTGTTCCTTTATTTTAATTTCCCAAGCTTGATGATCCATTGGTTCTTTATATCTAAATTTTATATTCATTTATTATTGATTCTACCCCTGTGATTCATTTATTCTTGACATTCAATACTTGATATTCATTTGCTATTGAATTCTAACCTTGATATTCGATTGTTTTTGAAATCCAAACTTGATATCCATTTGTTATTGACTTTAAACCTTGATGTTCAATTTTTCTTGAGATCCACACTTGATATTCATTTGTTATTGAATTCTAACCTTAATATTCAATTGTTCATGAGATCTAAACTTGATATTCCTTTGCTCTTGATTTTCAAGCTTGATATTCATTTATTATTGATTTCAATACTGAATTCCTCCTTGTGCTTGAGTTCAAAACTTGATACTCTTTAGTTCTTGATTACAAGCTTGATAAGCATCTGTTATTGACTCCAAGACTCGATTGTTATTTTGTTCTTGATTTCACAACTTGATTATTTATTTGTTCCTTAATTCAAAACTCTAGTGATTGGTATTGACCAATAAAATGGTATTTTTGATGATATTATGTTAATCTTTCGTAAAATATTTCGTTGGAAAAATGTATGTGGATTTGGATGTGAAATTTGGAGAGAAGCTATGTGTTCCCGATGATTCGTCCCTAAAGAAGGAGATACCTAGAGAGTGTCATCGCTCCAAGTTTGCTATCCACCTCGGTAGCACAAAGATGTATAGGGACATGAAGCGTCAGTATTGGTGGAGGGGAATGAAGCGAGATGTGGCCAAGTATGTGGTAAAATGCGCAGTGTGCCAGCAGGTGAAGATTGAGCATCAAAGGCCAGGAGGAGTCCTACAGTCTTTGCTGATTCCAGAGTGAAAATGGGATCACATCACTATGGACTTCGTGTCGGGTTTACCACGGACGTTGCATGGGCATAATGCAGTATGGGTCATTGTAGATAGACTCACCAAGTCCGCTCACTTTTTGGGTATGAAGACCACAGATACATTCGAGACTTTGAGCCAGCGGTATATCCGGGAGATAGAGAGATTATTCGATTCATGGAGTTACACTTTTTATCATGTCGGATCGCGATCGTCATTTTGTGTCGCATTTCTGGTAAAGTCTACAACAAGCCATGGGGACAGAGTTACATTTTAGCATCGCTTTCCATCCTCAAACCGATTGCCAATCTGAGAGAGTGATTCAGATTGTGGAAGACATGTTACGTGCTTGCGCGTTGGACCTCAAGGGGAGTTGGAGCGATCATTTACCGTTGGTGGAATTCGCGTATAACAATAGCTACCAAGCAAGTATCGGGATGGCACCGTATGAAGCTTTGTATGGAAGACCATGTAGATCCCCGACCTGTTGGTTGGAAGCTGGCGAGAGTAGTATGTTTGGGCCCGAGATTGTACGGGAGACAACGGAGAAGATTCAGCTCATTCGGGAGAGATCACGCACAGCACAGAGTCGACAAAAGAGCTATGCGGATAGGAGAAGAAGGCCTTTGGAATTCAATGTGTTCGCTACTTAAGGTAAGTTTCGAGGACGAAACTTTCTTTAAGGGGGGTGGATTGTAACACCCCGCATTTTCTTTTATATATGTATATTGTTATATGGTAGATAATTGTTGTGAAAATGAGGATATTTATAATGATGTAAGAATGAATCACATAAGTTAAAACATTAGAAATGAATAATTGGGAGACAAATGGATTTGAGAAGTTTAAGTTTCAAAGACATTTGAGATTGGAATTAGTTATTAGATAAGTTTCTAAATGTTTTTAGGTCAAAATAATGTTTCCATTGAATCCGGAAGGTCGAAAAACCTTGGGAGACGTAATATGAGGTGCATTAGAAGCTTGGAAGTACTCCGGAATAAAAACATAAATTTTGTAAATTTCGGGTAGAAAATATTTTGGACACCTCTTAGTATTTTAGCCATAACTTTCTATCATTATATTCAATTGATCTGAAATTTTTACAGTAGATAGTAGACATCAAGGGCTACAAAATAGTTTCTCATAAAAATTTTCAAATTCGACCTCTAAAGGGGTCAAAACTGCACTGGAAGTCGAGGAAGTCAAATGGTACCGGTACCCCGAAACTAGTAGCTAAATCCTACCGGTACCCTGTACCGGTACCGCTTCTCTGGAGTCTTCCGAACAGTTAAAAAGTCGAAATTTTGGGTTATAAAACCCCATTCCAATCCCTATTTGCCCCATTCTTCATCTCATTCTCACCACAAACATCCTAGAGCCCTAGGAGGAGATAAAGAAAGGGAAAAACACCAAGATCAAGATAGCTTCACACCTTATAAAAATCAAAACCAAAATTTCTCAAGAACACCATTCTTCTCCTCTCTTCTTCTACACATTTACTACACCTTTACTCACACCTCTTGGAACCCTAAGAGAAGACAAGAAGGAAATCTTTAGAGCTTGGGTTAGCTTAAAACTCTTGGATTCAAGTAGGGAATTTCTTCTCTTTCTCTTACATTGAGGCTAGGTTTACTTATACGTATTCTTTACACTCTAAATTTTATATGTATGCTATAAATCATTGATTCTTGATATCCTCATGAATATTAACATGCTTTAAATAATATAAATGATGGGTCAACCATTAAACCCTAGTTTCCAAGAGAGATGAACTTTCTTTTCTAAATTTTGATTTACCCTTGATTTCAAAATTTTAGTGTTTTATATTGAAAAATAAAATGATGTTGTGGTGATCTCTTGTATTTTACATACTTAGTTATTAAAATTATTACATGATAAATTTGAGAATTTTGCTTATAAATTGGAGACTTATGAAATTGTTGGGCATTTGAGAACATATTGGATAATGTATTGCTTGTGTGGTTACTTGGATAAACCTTGAGGGTGAGAGGTTCCTTGTAAGGATGCTCATGCCAAGAGAGGACAATTGGTGACATTATCAAGAGGTTCCTTGTAAGGATGCTTGAATTACTCAAACCTTGAGGGTGAGAGGTTCCTTGTAAGGATGCTCATGCCAAGAGAGGACAATTTGTGACATTATGAAGAGGTTCTTTGTAAGGATGCTTGAATAACTCAAACCTTGAGGGTGAGAGGTTTCTTGTAAGGATGCTCATTCCTAAGAGAACAATGGTATATCATGTGTTGGAGAATAGTGATATTTTGAAAATGGATGTTTATGAGAATTGGTTGTTAGGGTATATTTCTGTTAGTATTGTTATTTAAACTTGAGATCCGTTGTTAAATGTTCTTGTTTTACTTCAAACATTATGTATGTTATTTGTGAAATGAGACCACCCATTTTATATGTTTTTATAAACATTGTTTGAGTTTGGGAAGATTTTGCTACAGAGCTTCGTGCTCATTCCATACAATTACATTTTTCAGATTTGGTGCTAGAGGAGGATCTCGGCATCGACGAGCCAGGACTTTGGGAGGCTCCACTCGAGGGGAACCTAGATCCCGAGGTAGATATGTAGAGTCGTAGTTTCTTTTGTACTAGACTAGAAAATTCTTTTGGACATTGTGTAGTGCAGTTTCTGTTGTAATTTCTTCTGCGCTATAATAGTAAATTTTCATTGGGAATGTAAAAGGCCAAATATGGCATATTCTTTTGGGATATTGATGTAAATGTTATGGATTACTGTTAGGAAGTCTTTTTGTTGATGGTTTATCTTAGTGCTCTCGTGGTATGAATGGTTATTGAATGTAATGCCGTCCAGGGTGTATTTTGGGGTGTTACTGATTTGGTATCAGAAGCTAAATTTTCTCTGCAGAAATGACCATTTTTTGTTACCATTCGTAGATCAAGTATTAGAAAGAATAGTTGGTTATGCGTATTATTATTTTCTAGATAGACATTCTGGTTATTATCATATTGAAATTGCAATAGATGATCAAGAAAAAACTACATTTATCTATCCTTTTAGTACTTTTTCTTGTAAAAGAATGTCTTTTGGGTTTTGTAATGCCCCAACTACTTTTCAACAGTGTATGTTAAGTATATTCCGTGATATGGTAGAAAAAAATCTTGAATTCTTTATGAACGACTTTTCAGTATATGGTGATTCATTTCACTTATGTTTAGAAAATCTTGAAAGAGTACTTATCCGATGTGAAAAAATAAACCTAGTCTTAAATTGGGAAAAATGTCATTTTATGGTTACACAAGGTATTATTTTAGGTCACTTACTTTTTGAAAGAGGAATTTAAGTTGATAAATCCAAAATTGACTTAATAGCTAATCTTCCTTCACCGAAAATCAAAAAAGATGTTCGATCTTTTTTAGGTCACGTTGGATTTTATAGAAGATTTATTAAAAAATTTAGTTCAATATTTAGACCAATATATAATCTTTTATGTCAGGATTTAATATTTGAATGGAATGATGTATGTCAATTAGCATTTTATAAATTAAAAAAATATGCTTATTTCTGCACCTGCCATGCAACCTCCTGAATGCTCTTTACCTTTTGAATTAATGTGTGATGCAAGTGATTACGCAGTAGGAGCTGTAATAGGTCAAAAAAAAGAAAAAAAATCCTTATGTTATTTACTAAGCTAGCAAAACTCTAAATGATGCACAAATGAACAATTCAACCACATAAAAAAGAATTACTTGTTGTTGTGTTCGCATTAGATATATTTCGATCATATCTGATTGGATCATCAATTGTAGTATTTACAAATCATGCAGATTTGGAATATTTTCTTACTAAGAAAGATGCTAAAACATGTCTCCTATGTTGGATATTATTACTTCAAGAATTTGATATTATAATTAAAGATAAGAAATGAGTTGAAAATTTGGTACAGATTACTTGTCAAGGTTGAATTATGATATAAAAAATGAACCAATTCTGATTAGAGAAACCTTTCCAGATCAACAACCTTTAGCCATAATCGAAATACCATGGTATGTAGATATAGCTAATTAATTAGCCACTGATACTATTCCTTCTAATTATACCTGGTCTGATAGAAATAAGTTCCTAAGTGAGGTACGTCATTTCTTCTGGGAAGATCCTTATCTGTTTAAATACTGTAAAGACCAAATAATAAGACGTTGTATACCGAGTCATGAAACTAGTCAGGTAATGCAGTTTTGTCACTCTGAAGCTTGTAGAGGCCATTCTGCTTCAAAGAAAATTGCTGCTAAAATTATGCAGTGTGGATTTTATTGTCTAACTCTTTTTAAATATGTTCATATCTTTTGTTTAAATTTGTGACAAATGTCAAAGAATGGAGAATATTTCAAAAAGAAATATGATGTCTTTAAACCCTATTTTAATTATTGAACTTTTCGATTGTTATGGCATCGATTTAATGGAACCATTTCCTCCATCCTTTGGATATTTGTATATTTTGGTTACAGTTGATTATGTTTTTAAATGGGTAGGGCAATTCCATGTAGAAATAATGATTACAAAACAGTAATCAAGTTTTAAAAAGAAAATATTTTATCCAGATTTGAAATTCCTTGAACAATCATCAATGATGGTGGATTACATTTTTGTAATAAATTTTTTGAAAATCTAATGAAAAAATTACTTGATTTCTCATAAAATATTCACTCCGTATCATCCATAGACAAGTGGACAAGCTGAATTAGCTAATCGGGAGATAAGATATATTTAAAAAAATAGTAAATCTTGATCGTAAGGATTGGTCTTTAAGATTGACTGATGCATTTTAGGCTTACCGTACTGCATATAAAACTATTTTAGGAATGTCTCCTTGTCGGTTAGTTTATGGAAAACCATGTCACTTGCCTGTAGAATTAGAACATCAAGCATATTGAGCAATCAAAATGATAAATTTTGATATGGATAAAGCTAGGATATCTCGCAAACTTCAAATTAATGAATTGGAAGAATTAAGAAATGAAGCTTATGAAAATGTAAAGATTGAGAAATCAAGAACCAAAATTTTCCATGATAAGAAAATCTTTCGAACCATCTCAAAAAGTTCTATTATATAATGCAAATCTTCGCTTATTCCATGAAAATTTAAGATCTAGATGAATAGGTCATATATAGTCAAGCAAGTTTTCTACTATGGGGCAATTAAAATTAAAAATCCAGTAACTGGGTATGTTTCTAAAGTAAACGGACAAAGACTTAAACCACATTATGATGGATTTATTCACGATATATCTTCTATACAACTTTTTGATCTAGTTTATGTGCGCTGAAAAATATATTTTTGTTTGATTATAAGTAATATTACTAATTACTTGTAATTTATTTGATAAATTAAATCTCCTAAGTGAAAGCCAGATATCTTAATCACTGAAAGACAACAGATTGCTGGTTTTTATCATCAATGTTGGTTATCACTGTTTTTACATTGCAAATAATGTTTAATTTAAGCTGGGGAGGTATGGGTGTGTTTTACTTTTTGGGTTTAAAATAATAATTTTGATTTACTTTAAAAAAATTTCTTAAAAATTGAAAAATGGATGAAAAATTATTTTTGGTTAAGTTTAATTATACTATGTCACTTTCCAAAAGATATATATGCATTGATCATGCAAAAAGCTAGATATATTAGAAATTTAGAAATTTTTGAAAGTCAAGCATGACCCTTGTGTGGAAAAGGTACATTAGCTAAACACCGACAAGCAAATCGTCTTAGTGGTTGTGTAAGATGTGGTCGTACAGAACATTTGAGACAATATAATCAGTGTGCGGAACCAATTTCAAGTCGAGCGTCAGATCATTTACGGTGGATTAGGTATTGGCAGAGTAAGGATTATTTTGATCCGTCATCCTATTCTACCTCAATGTTAATAAGATACGTGAGTAGTGAAGTTAACCCTATCACTGGTAATATTGATCCAGACAGTTCTGACACTAACTAAATATGATCAACAAAATGTATAGTTTTGGGAATAATTGTATATCATTATTAATAAATGTAAATAACTATAGAATAAATAAGGAAATTAGTAAATAATAAATAACAAATAATAAACCCAATTCTTTTTAAAGAAAAAGAGTGGTTAGCAAAGCTTTGTAAAATATATAGAATTATATCTAATTTCGTAAATTTCATGAATTTAAAGGAAAAAAAGCGTAATTGCATAAAATCAAAGAAGTAGTTTGTAGTTACAAACCAGAAACTAGTTAGACAGTATCGTTCGGACGGTAGGACTAGCATCCGGATGGCAGTGCACTTATATATATATCTCCTCCAGGTAGAAAACCGATCAGTTCAGTCTCCCTCTCAAAGCCAAAATTTGAAAAAGCCAAAATCTCCAAAGAAATAACTCTCAAATCCGGAATATTCAACGATTTTTTTTGTCAAATTTGATCCGATTATCCTCTTACCCATCACATTTTGAAGATATCTACTAATTGAAATCAACTAAAACGGAGTATTTGAAGAGAAATCAAGAAAAACATGGATTCAAGACAACGAACAAGCGGTTCTTCAAGCCAAGCACAAAGTGATCGACCTCTGCAACCTCAAGAACCTCCAGAACACCCTGGACCAAGAAATATATTCAATAAGGTGATATTTGAGAATTTTGAATAACATGACTTGTATGATACTATTTTCTGACTAAAACTATTATTTCTGAGAGACCAGTTATTTTTGAAGATTTTGAAAACATAGGAATAAGACAAATTCTTGTTGCAAGAAGACGGTTACATTATGTTAGATTATTTGTTCCCACTTATGACTGCCTTTGTTCGAGAATTTTATAGTAATACTGAGATAATTGGAGAAAGGCAATTGCGTGTGTTCGTACAAGGTAGTATTTTTCAAGTTACACCAACTACTATAGCCGATTTCTTTCAACCCATGCAGAGACCAAAAAGCCCACACTACCCGTACACCCGATTACCTTATTTGAATGTCATAGGGAGAGAAATGACGGGGAACCCAGAATTTGTTTGGGGGAGATCAAACAAATATATAAAACAATGGGACTTAACAGACAAATACCGCATTCTGAATTTGATAACAGCATACTATTTGCTACCCTGTGCCTAAAAGAATCTAATTTATACTGAGCAGACTTATTTCTTATATGCATTTGGGATGGGATACACAATTGATCTGCTGAATTTAATCATGGACCAAATGATACTTGTTATGGATAGAAAGAAACTATCACTCGCATATGCTATGTTAGTTTTTCAGCTATGCAGGAACAAGGGTGTGATTATTGATCCAATATGGAAGACAGTAGATCATTTTGGAGCGTTGGATAAAACTTCATTGAAAAAGAGTCATGGAGGACAACAGAAAAACCAACATGAAGTGCCACATGCACCCCAAGAGGAACCATTTCAAGCACCTGAAGAATTCATCCCACGAGAATAGCCTCCACCACAAGAAGATTAGCCATACATACTAGTGGATGATAGAACTGATAGACAGATTTTACTAGGGTCAGAGACTAGCATTACTCAGATCAATCAACGTACGGATGAATATGAGCAGAATCAAGCTGAGCATTTGAAATTATTTAAAGATCGTTTTGAAGGAGGATATTCTACTTCCAAAATAGACTGGAGATTCTACAAAACAATTTGCTATATTTCACTCAAATTTTTTATTATGCACTTTTATTTTATGCACTTGAACTTAATTTATGTCTTGCACTTGGTTTTTTTAAACTTATTTGTCTTGAACTTATTACGTTTTAAACTTGTTTGCTTTGAATTTATATGTGTTTAAGTTTTTGTTATGAAACTTATGTTTTAAAAAGGTAGGAAGACTATGTCTTATAATTTACAATTGAATTAGATTAATATTCCTAAGCTTTGTCAAAATAGCCTTAATCTGATCATGTGGGATTTTCATATTTTAGTTGTATATTATTTTAATATTTTTGTTTAAACTTACTCTAATAAAACAAAAATAGATTTATTTATTTCAAAAATCTTGTGAAATATTACACTCTTTGCATATATAGTGGAGATGTATAACCAATTGAAGAATTTGAGCCAATCTTTCTTGTAGAGATATTCTACATCTACTCAAGTGAACATATTCGATTCTACGGTAAACTTTATTTGAATAATCTCATTAATTTTGTCTTAATTAGCACTTGTTAAATTATATTACTAACATTGTCTTTAAAATTTTATCGGAATTATATAGAAGTATGATTTCTGGAAAATGATCTAAGTCCATGTTTGATCAATGTTGAGCCTTAACCATTTCTTTTATGAAATTATATTCTTATTTAGCCATGATTGAGTTTGAAAGAATATGAATTCTTTTCATAAAACCGAAAAATTTACCCAAGCCATACGAAAATATATTAAACCTACCTTTGCTACATAATTTTCTTGCACCCTCTTCTAAATCAGCAAGATACGGAAAAGCAGAAGAGGAAGAAAAGATGGAAAAGAGAAAAATAAGATATTGGCTATTCAAAAGAAAAGAAAATTTTGAAAAAGAAAAGAACCAAGAAAGTGAAAAATAAAAAGAATAATCATACAAAGTCTTAGAAAAAAAATGGGAAGAAGTGTGCCACAATATAAAGGGTAGCTCTTGAATGTTGTTAACGTCATTTCTTAAACCTAAACCAATGGCCACATTACAACCTAAAGAAAGTCCTTTTTGATTTCACAAATAATGTATCTGTATTAATCCTATACATCCATAAAGAGAGAATGTTAATAATATGTCTGATGTCAAAATTCAATTTTATTCAAATACCCGTTCTTCAAATATACTACATGTGAAATTATTTGCTTTGTTAATAATATTCTAAAATCTCAGGTAGCTATTAAGAGAATAGTCATTATAATGTATGTGTATTTTTTACTGAGTGTATTTCAAGAAAGGTTTAGCATCAAGACTACCATGAAAGATGGTAATATTTCTCAAGTAATTTTTTAAAATAAAAGAAATCATAACACACAGACACAAAAGTGTTTATAAAAATATATAGATAATGTTACAGCTAATGTGTTCTACTCTTGTAGTGATCAGAAAAAGGAAGTATTGTAGCAATGTATAGGAATACTGATTTAATTTTAGTTATGAAAAGTATAAGTTATAAACTCCTAAGTACTGAAGTTTGTAGGTAGCTTCACT
>CM042193.1:26442841-26464835 GCA_023539305.1 Ilex asprella | reverse complement strand
TTTGTGAAATAGTTTTTATAATTTAATTTTACTAGGGATAGTAAAATTTAAGTTGGAGGGTGTGATTAACCATAACTAGTACTTAAATTAAAATGATTAAGTATTCAACTTTGTAAGATAAAACAATTAAAAATTATGATTTAGGGTTTGTGCGTAGACTAGGGTTTTACGAGTGTTCTATCTGAAATTTCAGGGTTTGATACGGAATTCCCAAAAAATATTAGGCAATCCATCAAAGCTTGGAGTAAGATAAAGGACTAAAATGAAATATATTCAAGGAAGAGCCAGCACAAAAAAAAGTGGAAGCGAGTCAGCATCCTGCAAAGCACCTTCGTCCGAACGGTGATGGTGGCGTCCGGATGCCCAGCCCAAACGGTGCAAATTTATTCTCCAGCCCATGCTTTATTCCTTCTATAAATAGGGGTACCATCCTTCACTTCACACAGCCGGGCAGAGAGAGGGAGCTCCAAAGAAATCCAAAGAGAGAAAAAAGGAAGAAAAAGAGAAAGAAAAAGTCATATACAATCCGGTCCGTCGTATTCACAAGCTGAACTTTGTATTTCTACATATTTGTACATCTTTCTATTCGGATAGTTGAAGTGCCACCACTTTTTGTGGTCTTAACTGATAATAAAGGTGGTTGTGTTTCAGTTGTTCCTTACGAAAGAAGTTTTAGCCTCAGTGTAACACCCCACAGTTTCTTTTATATATGTATATAGATATATAATAAATAATTTTTGTAAAAATGTGTATATGTGTAGTGATGTATGTTTGAATTTGGTAGATTGAAAAAGTAGATATTTAGAATGTTAGTGGAAATAATAGTTGAAATTTAGTTTTAATAAGTGAAAATATGAAATTTTAGATCCTAGAACTTTTATTAAATAGGTTTTGTATATAAATATGTGTTGGAGTGGTTTGGGATCGATTTGGTTGCCTTAGGAACGGATTGGAAATGGAAAAGGGATGAAATAGGCAGTGAACAGTGCACGTGAACAATGCACTGACTGCAACTTTAAGTCCGATTTAGACCTTAATACAGTCAATATCTCTCCAAAATCAAAACATGAAAGTTGTAGATCACTTTCTTAGAATTCCATAACATCTTGAATAATCTCAATCAAAGCTCAGATGAGAGAGTTATGCCCAGATAATGAAGCAATATCAAAACAGTCCCATTTAGCTAGAACAGTACACATGAATATTGCACTGGCTGCAGCTTCAAGCCCGATTTGGACCTTGATTCTGTCAATATCACTCAAAACACAAAACATTAAAGTTTTATATCTCTTTCTTAGAATTACATATCATGTTTAATCATCTTAATCGGAGCTCATAAGAGAGAGTTATGCCCCGATAACGAAACGATGTTAAAATAGTTCAATTAGCTTTGTTTTGCATTTAACGTCTCAATTTGCATCCTAAATCAAAATATAAGAATAATGAGTACATTTAGGATTCAAATAATTATAAAAGGCTTTATGAAGCACCCCTGATCACCTTTTATTTGCAAACATCGCAATACTTCATTAATAGCCGGTTCAAATGGATAAAATAGAAATTTTAGTGTTTCGGGTGTACGTTGACTTTGATTTTGAGATAAATCATAAAAATAAATGTTTTTAGGTTAAAATAACATTAAAAATGAATCCATAACGTCGAAAAACCTTAGGTTAGTCATATGGATCAAATAGGAATGTTTAGTGGCAAAACCGTAAAGTTTGAGACAACCCAAACAACCCATGAACAGTAAAATTCGGGATTGGTGTGTCTTAAAACCTCATTTTTATCCCATTTTCTCCCATTCTACCACTCTACTCTCACCCCAACCCCTTAGAACCCTAGGAGAAGATAAAGGAGAAGAAGAAAGGAAGAAAAGAGGTCACTAGAGCTTGAGTTTGGCTTGGAACTTTGTATTCAAGGTAGGGGTTTTCTCTCATTCACTTACATTGAGGCTAGGGTATATATATATATGTATGTTTTGGCTATCAATGGTATATACATATATGCTATGGAATCATCCTCTCTTAGGTTTTTTTTGCAAAGATTACTTGTTTTGAACAAATTTAGGGTTTAATACCCATGAAATCTCTTTTCTAGTTTTAAAATCCTATTTTTTAGAGAGTGATGTATTTCCTTCTTAAATGGTTTCTTTAATATGAATTTTGAAACCGCAGTGCTATGTGTTGGGTAGAAAAATGATGTTATTGTGATCTCATGCATTTTTCTTAGTTGGTTGTGGAATGGTTGCATGATATATTTTGAGAATTTTGGATAGATGCTTGTAAATTGAGATAAATCTCGGAATTAGATGCTTGGTTGGGTTGTTTGCGATGCACATGAGTGAGAGATTCCTTGTAAGGATGCTCACCTCTTCCCAAGAGGTTCCCAGTAAGGATGCTTAGGAAACAATGAAGTGATTGGTGAGAGGTTCCTTGTAAGGATGTTCATCCATTCTCAAGAGGTTCCCAGTAAGTATGCTTGAGAATCAAAGGTGACCAAAAAGGGCGTGGAGGTTACCACAAAGTATGCCACCTGCCGAAAGAATTGTTGGAAATTGTTTATTGCCATTAATGATTATTATTTATTTGTGGTGCTCGTTTATTCATTTAAGTAATGTTTTTAAATAAACTTGAGGTTTTTTTTTAAATGTCACTGCTTTATTTCAAATTATGTATCTATGTTATGTTAAAAATGAGACCGACCATTTTAAATGCTTTTTAAACCTTGTATGAGTTTGGGAGAATTTTTCTACAGAGCTTTGTGCTCTCCCCCTACTGTAAACATTTTTCAGATTACCCACTTAAGGAGGACATAAGAGTCGAGGAGCCCACTACTTGGGAGACTCCACTTGACGGGAGTGTGGATCCCGAGGTGGACGGATAGAGGGACCTCATTTCCTTTTGTACTAGACTAGGACATTCTTTTAGAACATTTTGTAGTCTTACTTCTTTTGTTTATTCTACTGCGCTTTTTTAATTAATTTTTGAGATGTAATAGCCATGACTTGGGTTTATTCTTTTGGATAATGTTGTAAATATTCGTGAATGAAAAATGAGGTCTTGTTTCTTATGAAATTATATTAGTGCTCTCAGGATATGAATGATTTTAGAATGTAATGTCATCCAAGGTGTGTTTTGGGGCATTACAAAGTTGGTATCAGAGTTTAGGCTTTAGGTCTTACATGTGAGCTGTAGGTTATGGATCACCACTAGAGATGTAGGATTAGGGTGAAGAAAATTATTGGTTTAATTTTATATGAACCATATGCTTTAGATTAATGTACTACTTAGGATATCTTGTACATCAATGAAAACTAAATTGTGAATTGATGTGCAGGATAGACGGCAGAAATGTACGAGGACGGGGATACGGGCGTGGGCGTGGGCGTGGGTGTTGAGGTCAAGCGAATCCACCACCTCCGGATGCCATGCAAGGCATTTACCAATACTTGAGGGAGCTTACCACTCTGGTACAACACCAAAATGGTAACAATAACAACAATGGTGGAGCTCATCCTCTCGCTCAAGTACCTAGCAATCGGAACGAAGACCGAAAGATGATAACTCTTTGGAAATTCTTTAGACAATGACCACCCAACTTCCAAGGGAGATCCAATCCTTTGGAGGCGGATAGATGGATCCGCCGAGTGAAGAAGATCTGTGATGGTATCGGAGTTACGGAGGAGTTGAGAGTTGGTTTGGTGATCTACTTGTTTGAGGGGGAGAATAACTATTGGTGGTATGTCATAAAGAGGAGAAGGGACACCGAAACTCTCACTTGGGAAGAGTTTGATAAACTTTTCCCAGATAAGTACTTTCCTGAATAGGTTAGAGACCGAATGAAGGCAGATTTTCTTGCACTGTGATAGGGTAGTATGACTGTGGCTGAGTATGAGAGGCGGTTCGATGAGCTTTCCCGTTATGCTACGGGATTTATATCTACTGAGGCGGATAGGGCCAAGCACTTCAAGCAGGGTCTAAGGCCGATCATTAGGGAGAAATTGGTGGCTCTCAGGATTCATGATTTTGGGGTCTTTGTTGACAAAGCTGCACTAGTAGAGAGAAACATAGAGGCTAGCCAGCGACGACAAGGCTTCTCGAGAGAAGGTCCGATCCGGACGGGTACTAGCACTAGTGGGGCACTGAGACCGACACCATACTGTCGCCTAGACCAGACAAGTGGACAACAACTTTTGACAACTCGAGAAGAGCGAGATACTCAGACTAGAGCTGGTATTACCCCACGATCCTACTTTGCATGTGGAGGTGTGGGACATATTTGGATGCATTGCCCAATTTGTCCACCTCAGGGGCCTATCCAGACCGCTAGACTGGTGCAAGCAGCCCAGCCACCACCACCGAGGCTTGTACCGCAGCGACCGATACAAGATCAAGCCCCTGACGGTGCCAACCAAGGGTGAGTATTTGCTTTGAGTCAACCAAGTGAGGACACTGCCAATGCTGTTGTGGAAGGTATCATCCTTATTTATAATTCTTGGGCCCGAATATTATTTGACCCTGGTACAACACACTCATTTGTACGCACGACATATGCACTTGATTTGGGATTGAGTTTTGTGAAGCTAGAGTATGTTATGACCATTAGCTTGCCCACGGGAGAATAGTTAGATACTAGTCGAGTTTGCAAGGGTTGCGTACTTCGCATTGGGGAGCATGAATTGATTGTGGATTTGATTTCTTTAGTGATGAAGGGATATGATGTGATTTTTGGGATGAACTTATTGTCCGCTTTCTGGGCGGTAATGGATTGTTTTCGCCAGCGGATTACATTTTAATTGTCGCGAGGAGTCATTTTTAATTTTGTGAATAACCGAGATTCTTCCCATCCATTTTCTACTACGGGTAATAGATTCTTAAAGACGAAAGAGGTAAGTCATTTGAGTTTCTTAGCTAGCTTGATGTGAGATGACAGGGATAAAATCCATACAGATGCGGTGTTAATTGTATCGGAGTTTTTAGATATTTTTCCCAAGGAATTACCCGGATTACCGCCACATAGGGAAATTGAGTTCAAGATCGATCTCTATCCGCGAACCGAACCCATGTCCATCGCTCCTTACTGAATGACACCTTTGGAGTTAAAGGAGCTAAGGAAGCAGTTGGATCACTTGTTGCCAATTGGGTTTATCCGTCTAAACACTTCACCTTGGGGGGCCCCAGTCCTCTTTGTGAAGAAAACGGATGAGACCCTACGGTTGAATACGGATTACCAGAGGTTGAATTGGGTTACCGTGAAGAATAAGTATCCGTTGCTGAGAATTGATGACTTATTTGATCAATTGAAGGGTTCGAAGTATTACTCCAAGATTGATCTTCGCACGGGGTATCATCAGCTATGGATTAAGGAGGAGGATATTCCTAAGACTATTTTTTATACCCGGTATGGTCATTTCGAGTATACAGTGATGCCGTTAGGATTGACTAATGCCCCGCAGCCTTCATAGATTTGATGCACAGAGTCTTCCGGCCTTACCTCGATTAATTTGTCATTGTGTTTATTGATGACATATTGATTTACTCACAGACTCGAGAGGAATATGCTCATCATCTCTTTATTGTGCTACAAACATTGAGAGAACCTAAGTTAAATGCGAAGATGAGCAAGTGTGAGTTTTGGATGAAGGAAGTGAAATTCCTTGGCCATGTTGTGTCTGAGCAAGGAGTAGCGGTTGATCCCGCAAAGATTAAGGCCGGGATGAAATGGGAACCACCGAAGAACGTAACAGAAGTACGAAGTTTCTTGGGGTTAGCCGGCTATTATCGTAGGTTTGTGGAAGGTTTCTCCAAGCTTGTGATGCCGATGAATCGCCTTACAATGAAGGGGGAGAATTTTTTTTGGACTCAAGCGTGTGAACTAGCTTTTTGCACCTTGAAGGAGAAGTTGACGACGACACTTATCCTCATTATTCCGAGTAGTGGGGAAGGCTACGATGTCTACACCGATGCTTCACTACGAGGCTTGGGATGCGTTCTAATGCAAGGAGGGAAGGTAGTGGCTTATGGCTCGAGGTAACTCAAGGTGTATGAGCAGAATTATCCCACACACGACTTGAAGCTGCTTGCGGTGGTGTTTGCTCTTAAGTTATGGAGATGTTATTTATACGGGGAGAAATTTCAAGTGTTCTTAGACCATAAAAGTCTCAAGTATATCTTCACATAGAAAAACCTGAATCTCCGGCAGAGAAGGTGGATTGAGTACTTGGAAGATTATGAGCTCACGCTCAACTACCATCTGGGAAAGGCCATTCTAGTTGCCGATGCTCTTAGCAGGAAGTCTCGGGGTGAGATCGATTCTCTTGCAGTAAATAGGTGAAAAATGATTGATACATTGGAGGAGTACGATCTATGGGTAGATGGACGGGAGTACCAACCTTATCTATTCAACCTTGTAGCTCAACCGACGCTTCGGTGACGGGTAGTGGAGTTGCAATGCCTAGATTCGGAACTCGATTGGATTAAAGCCCAATTGGAGAATGGAGAAGTGAATGAAGGATGGTCATGGAAGAATGGAGAGTTGAAATATGGGGAGAAGCTATGTGTTCCCTGTAATTCGTCCCTAGAGGAGGAGATACTTGGAGAGTGTTATCGCTCCAAGTTTGTTATCCACCCCGGTAGCACAAAGATATATAGGGACATGAAGTGTCAGTACTAATGGAGGGGAATAAAGCGAGATGTGGCCAAGTAAGTGGCAAAATGTGCAGTGTACTAGCAGGTGAAGATTGAGCATCAAAGGCTAGGAGGAGTCATGCAGTCTTTGCCTATTCTAGAGTGGAAGTGGGATCACATCACCATGGACTTGGTGTCGGGTTTACTACGGACGTTGCGGGAGAAAAATGCAGTGTGGGTCATTGTGGATAGAATCACCAAGTCTGCTCACTTTTTGGGTATAAAGACCACGGATACAATCGAGACCTTGAGCCAGCTGTATATCTGTGAGATAGTGAGGTTACATGGTGTTCTGCTCTCAATTGTGTCAGATCGTGACTCTGGGTTTTTGGCGAGATTCTGGAAGAGTCTACACAAAGCGATGGGGATGGAGTTACACTTTAGTACGACTTTTCATCCCCAAATGGATGGCCAATCCGAGAAGGTGATACAGATTGTGGAGGATATGTAACGCGCTTGCGCGTTGGACTTCAAGGGGAGTTAGAGCGACCACTTACAGTTGGTGGAGTTTACTTACAATAATAGTTATCAGGAAAGTATTGGAATGGCACCGTATGAAACATTATATGGAAGACCATGTCAATCACCGACGTGTTGGTTGGAAGCCGACGAGAGTAGTTTGTTTCGATCGGACATTGTTCGAGAAACTACGGAGAAGATTCAACTCATCCGAGAGAGGCTACGGATGGAGCAAAGTAGACAGAAGAGCTATGCGGACCACAGATAAAGACCCTTAGAATTCAAGGTGGGAGACTACATATATCTCAAGGTGTCACCCAAGAAGGGCGTGTTTCGATTCGGCAAGAAGGGGAAGTTAGCGCCAAGATATACCGGACCGTTTGAGGTAATCAAAGCGATAGGCAAGGCGGCATATCAACTTTGATTACCAGCCCAGCTATCCGGAGTACATGACGTGTTCTACATGTCCATGTTGAGAAGGTGTCACTCGGATGCAACTCCAGTCGTGAACTTGGAGGAGATTGAAATTCAAGACGGAGAAACCTACGAAGAACAACCGGTAGAAATTCTCGATGCCCAGGAAAAAGTGTTTCGCAACAAAGTTATCAGATTTGTGAAGGTTTTGTGGCAACACCATGGAGTGGAGGAAGCTACATGGGAACCGGAGCAAGAAATGCGGGAGAAGTATCCATATCTGTTCGCTACTTGAGGTAAGCTTTGAGGACAAAACTATCTTTAAGGGGGTGATTGTAACACCCCGCATTTTCTTTTATATATGTATATAGATATATAGTAAATAATTATTGTAAAAATATGGATTTGTGTAGTGATGTGTGTTTGAATTTGGTAGATTAGAAAAGTAGAGATTTAGAATGTTAGTGAAAATAATAGTTGAAATTTAGTTTTATTAAGTGAAAATATGAAATTTTAGGTCCTAAAACTTGTATTAAATAGGATTGGTGTATAAATAGGTGTTGGAAAGGTTTGGGATGTATTAGGTTGGCTTAGGAATGGATTGGAAATAGAAAAAGGGATGAAACAGGATGTGAAAAGTGCACGTAAATAGTTCACTCGCTGCAACTTCAAGCGTGATTTAGACCTTGATGCAGTAAATATCTCTCAAAAATCAAAACAAGAAAGTTATAGATCTCTTTCTTAGAATTCCATAACATCTTGAATCATCTCAATCAGAGCTCGTATGAGAGAGT
Organism: Ilex asprella; assembly: GCA_023539305.1. Classification (NCBI taxonomy): domain Eukaryota; kingdom Viridiplantae; phylum Streptophyta; class Magnoliopsida; order Aquifoliales; family Aquifoliaceae; genus Ilex; species Ilex asprella. The sequence continues at coordinate 26,456,479 of CM042193.1, read as the reverse complement.
TATGCCCAGATAACGAAGTGATGTCAAAATAGTCCCATTTAGCTTGAACAGTGCACGTGAATAGTGCAGTGGCTGCACCTTCAAGCCTGATTTAGACCTCGATTCAGTCAATATCTCTCAAAACTGAAAACATGAAAGTTATAGAGCTCGTTCTTATAATTCCATATAATCTTGAATCATCTCAATCGGATCTTGGATGAGGGAGTTATGCCCAGATAACAAAACAATGTCGAAATAGTCCAATTAGCTTCGTTTTGCATTTAACGTCTCCATTTGCATCCTAAATCAAAATCTAAGAATAATGAGTACATTTAGGCTTAAAATAAGTATAAAAGGCTTTAAGAAGCACCCTTGATCTCCTTTTATTTACAAACATTGCAAAACTTCATTAATAGCCGGTTCGGATGGGTAAAATAGAAATTTTAGTGTTTTGGGTGTATGTTGACTTTGGTTTTGAGATAAATCATAAAAATAAATGTTTTAAAGTTAAAATAACATTAAAAATGAATCTGGAACATCGAAAAACCTTAGGATAGTCATATGGATCAAATTGGAGTGTTTAGTGGCAAAATCGTAAATTTGGAGACAACCCAAACAGCCCATGAACAGTAAAATTCGGGATTGGTGTGTCTTAAACCCTCATTTTCATCCCATTTTCTCCCATTATACCACTCCACTCTCACCCCAACCCCCTTAGAACCCTAGGATAAGATAAAGGAGAAGAAGAAAGGAAGAAAAGAGGTCACTAGAGCTTGAGTTTGGCTTGGAACTTTGGATTCAAGGTGGGGGTTTTCTCTCATTCACTTACATTGAGGTTAGGGTATATATATATATGTATGTTTTGGCAATCAATGGTATATATATATATATATGCTATGGAATCATCCTCCCTTAGGGTTTTTTTGCAAAAATTACATATTTTGAACAAAGTTAGGGTTTAATAGCCATGAAATCTCTTTTCTAGTTTTAAAACCCTAATTTTTGGAGAGTGATGTATTTCTTTCTTAAATGCTTTCTTTATTATGAATTTCGAAACCGTAGAGCTTTGTGTTGGGTAGAAAAATGATGTTATTGTGATCTCATGCATTTTTCTTAGTTGGTTGTGGAATAGTTGTATGATATATTTTGAGGATTTTGGATAGATTCTTGTAAATTGAGATAAATCTTGGAATTGTACGCTTAGTTGGGTTGTTTGTGATGCACGTGAGTGAGAGGTTCCATGTAAAGATGCTCACCCTTTCCCAAGAGGTTCCCGATAAGGATGCTTGGGAAACAATGTAGTGATTGGTGAGAGGTTCCATGTAAGAATGTTCATTTATTCTCTAGAGGTTCTCGGTAAGTATGCTTGAGAATCAAAAGTGACCAAAAAGGGGGTGGAGGCTACTACAAAGTATGTCACCTACCGAAAGAATTGTTGGGAATTGTTTATGGCCATTAATGATTATTATTTGTCTATGGTGCTCGTTTATTCATTTAAGTAATGTTTTTAAATAAACTTGAGGTCTTTTTTTTAAATGTCACTACTTTATTTCAAATTATCTATGTTATGTTAACAATGAGACTGACCGTTTTAAATGCTTTTCAAAACCTTGTATGGGTTTGGGAGAATTTTTCTACTGAGCTTTGTGCTCACCCCCTACCGCAAACATTTTTCATATTACCCGCTTAAGTAGGACATAATGGTCGAGGAGCCTGCTACTTGGGAGACTCCACTTGACGAGAGTGTGGATCCCGAGGTGGATGCATAAAGCGACCTCCTTTCCTTTTGTACTAGACTAGGACATTCTTTTGGAACATTGTGTAGTTTAGATTCTTTTATTTATTCCGCTGCGCTTCTTTAATTAATTTTTGAGATGTAATTGCCATGACTTGGGCTTATTCTTTTGGATAATGTTGTAAATATTCGTGAATGACAAATAAAGTTTTGTTTCTTATGGAATTATATTAGTGCTCTCAGGATATGAATGGTTTTAGAATGTAATGTCGTCCAGGGTGTGTTTTGGGGCGTTACAGTCAGTCTTTTATTTATTGTTATAATGAAACTTTCTCGCACTAGTCGCTTGTCTATAGTAATGGAGTGTGAGTAGTTACTTATACCCTTCAGTGAAGGGTGAACATACGCATAGTATTGATTAGATTATGTAAATGCTGATGTTTTATTCATATATTTATATATATGCATTATATGCGTCATGCATGATACAACGATATACATAATTTCGGTTCTGTGGGATCGATACTAATATTCTTCGTGGGATCGATACTTAGACTTAAACCAAGAAAGCTACAATTCAACCACTTATACTTGGGTGTATAATATAATTAAGATCACAAAATAGTGCGATTCAAGCTTATAGCGCCGTTGCCGAAGAGTTATGGTAATTTAAAAACAATACATATATATCTATATAATAAAATAGGATTGTGTTTGAATTTTATCTCAGTCATATTTTTCCCCTTAAAACTATCACCAATCACTTACCTCACCCATCATCCATTTGTCAAACTTAAACGTCAAATCACATCACTTATTTCTATCACATGTTTAATCATTTATATATTTCTTCCCACAAAATATCATATAACTCATTTCTATCATATATTTAATCATTTAATATTTAATTAATTTGTAATTAATATATTTTTTAAAAAATAATATAGTGGGATGAATTTTTTTGACTCTCGAATTTTATATTTTATCGTGCCTTCAGGCACGGGTTATGAATAGTATATATATATATATGTAATAAAAATATTTTTGTTTATTTGTATTGTATGTTTATAGTTTGTTTGCTTGTTTTTAACAGTCTATGTCTGTTCATTCATCAGTAGGGTCGGTAAATCAGTCATCTCCGTCATCTTCATCGTCTTCGTCTACACAAGAATACTTTGACTTAAGTATGACTCAGAACATATCTAGGGGGGAAGAAGCTAGAGAACAAGAAGTACTGCAAAATGCTGACCATTAAGAGAATATCTACATCCTACAAGAACTAATGTCCCGTCATGTTTTGCTTTTCCAACAGACGCTCCAAATATTAATAATAAGCCAGGAATAATAAAATTACCACCACAGTTTCATGGTTTAGAAAATGAAAACCCTTATGTTCATATGAAAGAATTTGAAGAAGTTTGTGGAACTTTGCAAGATAATTCTAAAATGATCTGCCTCCCATTCCAGTAGATATGTAGCTAGCCTGACCCGTAGATCCTCGAAAACTCACATGCTATCATACATTTTGTTCACCCGGCGAATCCACTTATCTACTTCCAAAGGGTGAGAGCTTCCTTAGAAAGTGGGTGGGCGTTGCCTCAAGAATTCTCTCAGAACTACCATCCTTCTATTCATGTCCCCGTTGCCCAGTACATGAGCTAATGGTTGAAACCCCCCGCTATGGTTGTTGTTTCCATTCTGGTGTTGTACCAGAGTTGTTAGCTCCCTTAGGCATTGATAAATGTCATTCATGGCATCTGGAGGAGGAGGTGGTGGTGGGTTGCTTGACCTCCACCACCACGTTCACACTCACGTTCAGGTCCACATTCACCGTCCATCCTGCACATCAATTTACAATTTAGTTTCCTTGATGTATGAGACGCCCTAACTATCGCTCTAACCTAAGCATAAGGCTTGTATAAGATTTAAGTTAACAATTTATTCGACCTAATCCTACCTTTCTAGTGGTAATCCATAACCTACTGCTCACATGTAAGACCTAATTTCTGGGCTCTGATACTAAACCTGTAACGTCCCAAAATCCAACTTGAACGACATTGCTAACTAAAACCATTCACAGTATGAGAGCAAAATAAAATCTATAAATAAAGAAAATTTCATTCATCATACATAATATCCACAACATCATCCAAAAGAACATGCCAAAACATGGTCATTAGATTCAAAAAGAACATGCCACACTATGGCATTTACATCTAAAAATAAAACTTAACCTTGTAGCGGAATAAATAAAATAGCATCCATACATTGACTGAAAACGTATTCCTTAGTCTAGGATATAAAGAGAACAACTCTAGATATCCCCTTTGGGATCCAAGCTTACATCCAAATGAGCTTTGCAAGCTACTTGCTCATCAACTCCAAGTGTTTCCTCCAAATCGATGTCTAAAAATAAATATTGTTTGTAAGGGGTGAGCACTAAGCTCTGCAAAAAAATCCTCTCAAACTCGAACAAGGTTAAAAAAATATATAAAATCCGTCAGTCTCATTTTACAAATATCATATAGAACCTTTGAAAGAAAACAGAGACAGTCATCCGATCTCAAGTTTACGCAATATGAATATATAGAATGAAGAAGTGAAACCAATTTCCCAAACAATAACCATTCCAACATTAAACCATTTCAATAATTTTGTATGATTATCCTCAAATGTACCATTAACTACAATATTTATTTGTATCTCACATAGGGAGTAAAACTTCACATGAATACACATATTGAGAATATCTTGGCCCACACATACACACCCAATCCTCGCAAGGATACCCAACTTTAGGAAGGGCGTATACCGACGCATCAGTAGTGACGATCCAACCTAGGAATAGTATATTAGACCTCAACCTTGATACCCATGAGCGAATGGTGATTTGGTCATAGCAAGACACCAACCCCACTACGAGTGGTAGAGAACCTTCAAACCCACTTGGAGTAAGAAACGCATCTACCCACTCTATGATACCCCGTCAACGATCACCCACGTTTATTCAAACACCCATACAAGAGAGACAATACTCAACCAATTTCTCAAATCTCAAGTAAAAGCAAGAACCTCTAATTCCACATGTATTTTTCCAACATAACAATTCAAGAAAATAAGCAAGAGATCTTCAAAAGATATAATTTTATTGTTCCAAATAAAGGACTAGAGTTATTGAATCTAGAAAAATGGAATATTAACAGAAAAATCTCTATTTCTTGAAAAACAAGGGTTTTGAGATCAAAACAAGGATTTTATGGCTATCAAACCATAACTTCATTCAAAACATGATAGGATTTGCAAGAACATCAAGAAACAATGATTTCATAACATATATCTAAGATTTAGAGTCAAATCATATACATATATATATATATATTTACTAGTTGATGCACACGTGCATTGCACGTGAACTATTACTTGTTAAATGTATTTTTTTGCATTTTAATTTTAATTTTTTCACCAATGTGTTGTGTGGCCAAATTGTCATTCAAAGACCATAAATTCAATAAAACCACTAAGTTAGAGTATAATAGCTAGACTTTAATCAAAAATAAAATCTTATACGTATTCTTAACAAGTTTGCATTGACCATAATGCACTTTAACTTTGTTGAGGGAGATGGCGAATCAGATAAACATTAACATGTGAATGTATAATTAAAAAAACCAATGCAAGCTTCAATAATGTACCACATGTCTTTCATATATGGCAATGCTCGTCAAAGCATCACTAACCCAATTTTGAGCAATAACACTCCAACGTATTCTTCAAAAACCTGAAATAAAGAAGGCAAACACATAGTTTTAATTCAAATCAAGCCTTTCAAGCAACATGGTTAATTATGTTCCTCATGATGAAAACATATATATAATTATCTCTCCCTAAAATTGGATCCCCGAAAAGAACGTAGCAAACTAGTTGTGTAGAGGCAAGGGTCCAATTTGGTATATGAAAGTAATACTTCACTAAAAAATTCTCACACACGATGAATGCATCATTATGCCTAGGTCAAGATCATAGCTTCTTTATCAGCTACGTTTCCCTCTCTAGAAGTTCAATCATTAAAATTAATGTTCTATAAATGTACTCTTTATGTAAGAAGTGGACACTCTTTAACTATAGTTGATTGTGACTTCCAAAAAAATTACTCTTCATTCAAAATTCGAAATCACATGTGTACTTTAAATGCATTCTATTAGTGTCAAGAAAATAACCTTGTAAAAAAAATGGAACCCATGACAAGGAGAGAAGACCTTGACAAGCAAATCATTCATTCGCCAAATTTTCACTTGGCGATCATTTGTTCTGGAAACAATCAGAGGGAGAGTGGGATGGACTGGAATCTAATTGACTCCTTGATCATTGCCCTCTAAGACATACTTTACAACAATATTAAATACACCAAAAATTGTATTCGTCTAGCTTGACCAAAGGATGTCATTAGCTGGGAAAACTATTTTTTCTTCAGGGCACCAATATTGTAACACCCCATATTTTCTTTTATATATATGTATATAAATATATAGAAAATACTTGTGGTAAAAGTGTAGTTATGTGTAGTGATGTGTGTTTTAATTTGATGGATTGGAAAAGTAGAAATTTAGAATGCCAGTGAAAATCATAATAAAACTAGTTTAGCGAGTGAATGGGTGACATGAATTGTAAACGAACTTCTAGCAACTATGTTTGGGGTACAAATGTATGTTGTGAAAGTTTGGGTTGGTTTTGGAAGGGTTTAGGATGGATTGGAAATGAAAAATGGAGAAAAAAGGCAAAATTGGGCAAAACCCTACCGATAGAGTATTGTACCGGTACAGTCTACCGGTACACTTTGGTCCATGAGAGTTCGAGCTATCGGTACAGCCTACCAGTAGAGTATTGTACCGGTAGAGTCTGTCGGTAGAGTCGAAAGAATTCTGAAACTTAAATGTCGCGATCTTGGTCCCATTTTGGCCTTATAAATACCCAAGGTCGTCTATTTTGGCCCTATTTCGGCCACTCAAACATTAGAAACCCTAAGAGAGAAAGAAAGGAAGAAAAGAGAGGAAGAAAGGAAGAGAAAAACAAGAGTCTAAAGGGGTTATCCAAGATCAAAAACCTAACTTCCAAGAACACAAGGGAGGGGATTTTCTCTCATTCTCTTACATTGAGGTTAGGTTTATTTATATATAATCTTTGACTCTAAGTGTTATAAATATGCTATCAAATATGTAATTCTTGATATCCTTGCAAATCTCACCTTGTCTTGAACAATGTTAGACTCGGGCAATCATTAAATCTCCTTTCTTGCTTCCACACCCTAGCTTTCATGGGGAATGTTCTTTCTTTTGATTTCTCCTTAGTTCTAGATTCTCAACCTTAAATATTAATGTGTTTTGCCTATGTTGTGCTTGGGTAATCAATAATTCTCTTGGTATGCCTTGAAAACCCTAGTTTTCAAGGGAAATATGGTTTATTTTGATTTATCCTTTGTTATTGATTTCAAGCTTGATATTTGTTTGTTGTCGATTTCAATACCTAATTGTTCCTTAATTCTTGATTCCAACTTGATATTTGTTGTTATGGATTCAAGATTAGATTTACCCTTTATTGTTGATTCCAAGCTTGATAATGGTTTTCATGGATTCAAGACTTGATTTGTCCTTTGTTCTTGAGTTCGAAAGCTTGATCATTCATTTGTTCTTGATTTCAAAACTCTAGTGATTTGTATTGAACAATAAAATGATAATTTTGATGATCTCATGTACTTTTTCTTAAATATGCTTTATGGGAAATATCACTTGCGAAAGTTGTGGAATTTGGTAATTCCTTGAAATGGTTGTGAATTGAACATATTCTTGGTTTCCACATTGTATGGTTGTTGTGATGGACTTGGATTACCTTCAAGAGATGCCATTTAGTGTTAGAGGTTAGTCTACCCCAGTGGGGGTGAGATGGTTTCCTAGCACTTGTAGTGGGTTGTCATTTGGTAATGAAACCACTATCGTTCACTGGAGTTCGAACGAGGGATAGTATACTTTTCCTAGGAAGGGACTCGTCACTGCCGTTGGGATGGTAGACGCCCTTTCCTAAAGTGCTTGTGATTGTGATTGTGATTGGTAGACTAGGTATAATCGTTGGGTAGATTCATGGGAAGCAAACATCATACATGGTACGGGTATGAACCGAGAATACATGAAATTATGAGTTGGGTCGTTCTTGCTGATGCATTGGTATGGGACAATACATGGGAGAGAAGCCCTTTTTCTAAATAGCCTAAATTAGAATATTGGTTACTACTGCTAAACTCATGTTTATTCATTTATTTAATTATTGCTACTGTCTAAACTTGAGATCTCTTTTAAAATGCTCCTGTTTTATTTCAAATGTTATATATGTTACTTGTGAAATGAGACCGACCATTTTCTATGGCTTTAAAACCTTGTTTGAGTTTGGGAGAAATGTGGATACAGAGCTTCGTGCTCACCCCCTACATATTACATTTTTCAGATGTCGAGCCAGAGGATGTACTCGGTACTAACGAACCATACCTTGGGGAGGCTTCACTCGAGGGGAACCTAGATCCCGAGGTGGGCATGTAGAGCCGTAGCTTCTTTTGTACTAGACTAGAACATTCTTCTGGAACATTGTGTAGTCTAGTTTCTTTGGTTCATTCCGCTGCGTTTCTTTAATTAATTTTTTTTTTGGAGATGTAATAGCTATTGCATGGCCTATTCTTTTGGGATATTGATGTAAAGGTTATGGATTACTGTTAGAAAGTCTTTTTATTGATGGTTTATCTTAGTGCTCTCATGGTATGAATGGTAATTGAATGTAATGCCGTCCAGGGTGTATTTTGGGGTGTTACCAAGTTAGTATCAGAGCTTAGGCTTTAGTTCTTACATGGGAGCTGTAGGTTATGGATTACCACTAGGAAAATTGGATTAGGCTTATTAAGATTGTTGATCACAGGTCTTATACTTTGGTTTAAATCGACCATTAGGATGTCTTGTACATCAAAGAACTAAATTGTGATTTGATGTGCATGATGGACGATGTACGAGGACGTGGACGTGGAGGCCAAGCAAATCCACCACCACCACCACCTCCCAATGCTATGAATGGCATCTATCAGTACTTAAGGGAGCTCACCACTCTGGTACAACACCAGAATGGGAACAACAACAACCACAACCACAATGGTGGAGCTCATCCACTAGCCCAAGTACCGGGCAACGGGAACGAGAATCGACAGATGGTGGTTAGAAAATTTCTACGCCAACACCCATCTACTTTCTAAGGGAGCTCCAATCCCTTAGATGCGGATATATGGATCCGCAGGGTGAGAAAGATTTGGAATGGTATGGGGGTCGCCGAGGACCTTCGGGTGGGCTTGGCTACCTACTTGCTAGAAGGAGAGGCCGATCACTGGTGGGAGTCAGTGAAGAGGAGGAGGAACACCGACACGCTCGTTTGGGTGGAATTTGAGCAAATTTTCAATGACAAGTATTTTCCAGAGTCTGTCCGAGATAGGATAAGCGCAGACTTTCTTGCCATGTGACAGGGCAGTATGACTGTAGCCGAGTATGAGAGGAGGTTCGACGAGTTATCTCGCTATGCCCCAGAGTTTATACCCACCGAGGCTAGGAAGGCCAAACGCTTCGAGCAGGGGTTGAGGCTAGTTATTAGGGAGAAGCTTGTGGCTCTCAAGATCAGAGACTATGGTGATCTAGCGGACTGAGCTGCATTAGTGGAGAGAGACATAGAGGACTCTCAGAGGCGACAGAGTTATGTTAGAGGAGGCTCGATCCGAACAGGAGCTAGCAGCAGCGGAGCGCAGAGGACGTTATCATACCGTCGTCCCGATCAGGTGACAGGACAGAGACCTCGGATAGCTCGAGGAGCAAGAAGTGTACCGGGGAGGACAGACACTGACCCCCGTCAATGCTTCGCATGTGGAGGGGTAGGACACTTCAGACACAACTGTCCATCACTTCCACCAAGGGCTAACCAAGCGGTGGGACAAGTGGCCACAAATCGGCCACCACAACAACAGAGACCGGTACAAGCTCAAGCCCCTGGCGGCGCTAATCAAGGAAGGGTATTTGCTTTGACTCAACCGGAGGAAGATGCCTCCAATGCAGTTGTGGAAGTTATAATTCTCCTTTATAATTCTTGGGCCCGAATCTTTTTCGATCTGGGTGCTACTCATTCTTTTATACGTACTGCTTATGCTATGAATTTGGGATTGAGTTTCGAGAAGTTAGAACTTGCCTTGACTGTTGACTTGCCTACGGGAGAACAGTTGGGTGCTTACCGAATCTGCAAGGGTTGTGTACTTCGCATTGGTGAGAACGAATTGATTGTGGATTTGGTTGCTCTAGATATGAAGGGGTATGACGTTATATTCGGGATGAACTTGTTATCCACTTTTCGGGTGGTAATGGATTGTTTCCGCAAGCGGATTACATTTCAATTGCCGGGAGGAGTCGTTTTCAGTTTTGTGAATGACCGAAATTCTTTCCATCCCTTCCCTACTACGGGTAGTAAATTCTTGAAAGCTAAGGTGGGGAGCCAATTGAGTTTCCTAGCAAGCTTAATGGGTGATGATCGGGATAAGCTCCATGCGGATGTGGTGTTAATAGTGTCGGACTTTCTGGATGTCTTCCCAGATGAACTACCTGGGTTACCGCCACATAGGGAGATCGAGTTCAGGATTAATCTCTATCCGGGAACCAAACCCATATCCATTGTTCCCTACCGTATGGCACCTTTGAAGTTAAAGGAACTAAGGAGGCAGTTGGATCATTTGTTGGCCATTGGGTTTATACGTTTGAGTACCTCACCTTGGGGAGCCCCGGTCCTCTTTGTGAAGAAAACGAATGAGACTCTACGGTTATGCACGGATTATAGGAGGTTGAATTGGGTGACCGTGAAGAATAAGTATCCGTTGCCACGAATTGATGATTTGTTTGAGGGGTTCGGAGTACTACTCCAAGATTGATCTTCGCACGGGGTATCATTAGTTGCGGATAAAGGAGGAAGACATTCCTAAGACTGCTTTTTGTACCCGGTATGGTCACTTCGAGTATACGATGATGCCATTCGGATTGAATAATGCCCCCGCAGCCTTCATGGATTTGATGCACAGAGTCTTCCGGCGTTACCTCGATCAATTTGTCATTGTATTTATCGACGACATCTTGATTTACTCACAGACTCAGGATGAACATACTCGTCATCTCTCTATTGTGCTACAAACATTGAGAGAACATAAGTTATATGCGAAAATGAGCAAGTGTGAGTTTTGGATGGAGGAAGTGAAATTCCTTGGCCATGTTGTGTCCGAGAAAGGGGTAGCGGTTGATTCCGCGAAGATTGAGGCCGTGATGAAATGGGAATCATCGAAGAATGTGACGGAAGTACGGAGTTTCTTGGGGTTAGCCGGCTATTATCGTAGATTTGTGGAAGGGTTATCCAAGCTTGCGATGCCGATGACTCGCCTTACAAAAAAGGGGGAGAAATTTTTATGGACTCAAGCATGTGAAATAGCTTTTCGCACCTTAAAGGAGAAGTTGACGAAGGCACCTATTCTCATTATTCCGAGCAGTGGGAAAGGCTATGATGTATACACCGATGCTTCACTACGAGGCTTGGGATGTGTTCTAATGTAAGGAGGGAAGGTAGTTACTTATGGCTCGAGACAACTCAAGATTCATGAGCAGAACTATCCCACTCACGATTTGGAGTTAGCCGCTGTGGTTTTTGCTCTTAAGTTGTGGAGGTGTTACTTGTATGGAGAGAAATTTTAAGTGTTCTCGGACCATAAAAGCCTCAAGTATATCTTCACACAGAAAGACTTGAATCTCCGACAAAGAAGGTGGATTGAGTACTTGGAAGATTATGATTTCACACTCAACTACCATCCGGGGAAGGCTAATGTAGTTGCCGACGCTCTTAGCAGGAAGTCTCGGGGTGAAATCAATTCTCTTTTAGTAAATAGGTGGAAAATGATTGATGCATTGGAGGAGTACGATCTATGGGTAGATGGACCGGAGTATCAGCCATATCTATTCAACCTTGTAGCTCAACCGACGCTTCGACGACGGGTAGTAGAGTTGCAATGCCTAGATTCGGAACTCGATTTGATTAGAGCCCGATTGGGGAATGGAGAAGCTATTGAAGGATGGTCCTGGAAGAATGGAGAGTTGAGATAGGGGGAGAAGCTATGTGTTCCCGATGATTCGTCCCTAAAGGAGGAGATACTTGGAGAGTGTCATCGCTCCAAGTTTGTTATCACCCCGGTAGCACAAAGATGTATAGGGATGTGAAGCTTCAGTACTGGTGGAGGGGAATGAAGCGAGATGTGGCCAAGTATGTGGCAAAATGTGCGATGTGCCAGCAGGTGAAGATTGAGCATCAAAGGCCAGGAGGAGTCCTACAGTCTTTGCCTATTCCGGAGTGGGAATGGGATCACATCACTATGGACTTCGTGTCGGGTTTACCACGGACGTCACGTGAGCATAATGTAGTGTGGATTATTGTAGATAGACTCACCAAGTCCGCTCACTTTTTGGGTATGAAGACCACGGATACATTCGAGACCTTGAGCCAGCTGTATATCCCGGAGGTAGTGAGGTTACACGGCGTCTCGCTCTCAATCGTGTCAGATCGTGACTCTAGGTTTGTGGCGAGATTTTGGCAGAGTTTACAACAAGCGATGGGGACGAAGTTACATTTCAGTACGGCTTTTCACCCCCAAACGGATGGCCAATCTGAGAGGGTGATACAGATGGTGGAGGATATGCTACGTGCTTGTGCATTGGACTTCAAAGGGAGTTGGAGCGATCATTTGTCATTGGTGGAATTTGCATACAACAATAGCTATCAGACAAGCATCGGAATGGCACCGTATGAAGCATTGTATGGAAGGCCCTGCCGATCACCGACGTGTTGGTTAGAAGCCGGCGACAGTAGTTGCTTTGGACCGGACATTATTCGAGAAACTACGGAGAAGCTACAACTCATCCGGGAGAGGCTACGGACGGCACAAAGTAAACAGAAGAGCTATGCGGACCACCGACGAAGACCCTTAGAATTCAAGGTGGGAGATTACGTATTTCTCAAAGGTGTCACCCAAGAAGGGCGTGTTTCGATTTGGCAAGAAAGAAAAGTTAGCGCCCAGATATACCGGGCTATTTGAAGTGATCAAAGTGGTGGGCAAGGCTGCGTATCAATTGCGGTTACCAGCTCAGTTGTCTGGGGTACACGACGTGTTCTACGTTTCAAAGTTACAGAAATGTCAATCGGATACAACGCCGGTCGTAGACAAGGAAGATATAGAGGTTCAAGATGGAGTAACGTACGAAGAACAACCGGTGAGGATTCTCGACGCCAAAGAGAAGGTACTCCGCAACAAAGTCATTCGACTAGTGAAGGTGTTGTGGCAACACCATGGAGTGGAGGAAGCTACAGGGGAACCGGAACAAGAAATGCGGGAGAAGTATCCATATGTGTTCGCTACATGAGGTAAGTTTCGAGGACGAAACTTTCTTCAAGGGGGTGGATTGTAACACCCCATATTTTCTTTTATATATATGTATATAAATATATAGAAACTACTTGTGGTAAAAGTGTAGATATGTGTAGTGATGTGTGTTTTAATTTGATGGATTGGACAAGTAGAAATTTAGAATGTCAGTGTAAATCGTAGTAAAGCTAGTTTAGCTAGTGAATGGGTGACATGAATTGTAAACGAACTTCTAGCTAGTATGTTTGGGGTACAAATGTATGTTGTGAAAGTTTGGGTTGGTTTTGGAAGGGTTTAGGATGGATTGGAAATGAAAAATGGAGGAAAAAGGCAAAACCCTACCGGTACAGTCTACCGGTATACTCTGGTCCAGAGAGTTCGAGCTACCGGTACAGCCTACCGGTAGAGTATT